>APFE031350874.1:0-43432 GCA_000404065.3 Pinus taeda
CCATCACTCTTATATATAATATAGAAAACACTTCATATATAATTCAGGAGAAATTTTTTTCTTCACTTTCTATTAAGGAGTTAAACAGGGTTTCCCCCTCTCCCCTACTCTATTTGGCATTTACATCGACAAGCTAGAAGGTTGTTTAGAGGAAGCAGGATGTGCTGGCACGATCTTAGTTGGGATAGTCATCATCCTTCTTCTTTACGCTGACAATATTGTTCTTCTCGCAAGGTGCGCATATGATCTTGATAAACAACTTATACTTCTTAAGGATTTTTGCTCTACCATGGGTATGATTGTTAACATTGACAAAACAAAAGATATGATTATCAAATCCAAGAAGGACACTTACGCTAATTTTATTTATGACAATAGTAACTTGGAGGAAGTGTCTTCCTAAAAGTACCTAGGAATTGATATTCATCACAAGCTCAACTAGAACTATAGCATTGAGAAAAGGATTAATGGGGGATGGAAAGCTTATTTTGGTCTTGAAAATAATTGTAAAATGGCAAACTTCATATTGTGGGATAGAAAGAAGTTCATCTTTGAAACTTTAGTCACTCCAGTTATCTTATATGGATGTGAGATTTGGGGTTGTAGCATCTCTAGAGAATCCTGGAGAAAGATTGAGCAAATCCACAAGCGTACATATAACCTCAAAATTAAAAGCAACACAACCTATCCTATTCTCCTTATAGAAGTGGGTCTTTCCCCTATCAAGAACCTAGCTATGACTAGGCTTCTATTGTACAAGCACAAACTAAATAACATAGGAGACCATAGACTTCCCAAGCTAACTTTAAATTCCATCCAAAACCACCTAAAGCTCAAACAAGGTTAATATAAAGACACCAGGTCCTGGTTAAACCATTTGGAGATCGACGAGAATGTTGCATTGCAAAACATTAATAACATTAAAAATATTGTTAATTCTAAGTTCAAAGAAAAAATGTGGTGTGAGAAAGATTTATCACCTAAAAGAAAATTAAGATATTATAAGGAGGTCATCAACCCCACCCTAGAAGATCAAAAGTATCTCTCTGTTTTAACTATTTCAAAGAAGAAAATTAATATAGACAAAATTAGAATGAACTCTCATGAGCTCCATAGTGAAACGGGTAGTTGGGTAGTTCCTAAAACACCATGGAACACGATAAAGTAAATATTAAAATATTTATTTCTTTTAATTAATATTAATTCTTTTTATTGATTATTTTAAATGTTTTTTTTTTTTTGGAAGCTGAGGTGGAACTCTTTCTATTACTGGATAGAAAATAAACCATTACATAGTATCAAAACATAGCAGACCCGCCCACATGGGGAAACCGGGTACTTAGTCCATCTATAGTTTTTGATGGCTGCCCAAAAGAAGAAGACCCATAATCTGATAATCTTAGCTAAATAAACAAGGCAGTCTTGAGATTTTCTAATACTACTAGTCTGCAAGAGGTATATATCTCTACCTAAATCAGACAAAAAACTGATACTACAGAGACTATGAGTTTTCCTAAACATATCTCGAGTCAAGCATTATCCATAGCTGGTTGCGGACTTGTTCCACGTTCTGCATCTTGTTGGTCCCCCTTCAGCAGCTGCAGAATCATGTCCAACTTTTCCTCCTACTTTGCCATCGTAATGCGTATGAAGCTTAATTCCTTGCGTAGGTCCGGGTCTCCCTTGGCTAGCTCGACCATCTCCTGGGCTACCTGTTCAAGGGGTTTTGCCATCAGCCGCTTCATAACCCAGTAGATGTGCAAGGACTACTTGAATAAGGACATTCGTCCCCTGGTATGGCTTGGATCATGAAGCAGAAACTCCCAATCCGCCATTTCATCTTCAGACTTGTCTTGGAGAGACTCTTCCTCCAGAAACTGTATAACTCTCCTGACTGCTGGGTTTGTGTTACGGTGGTATGCTCTTTCTGCTCGCCGGATTCTAAGATTCACCGTCCTCCTTGGCGGTTTAGCAGGCTTCGAATCCTGCCTGGAGCTCTCCCCCTTCTCCTGCGTCCTCCTTCCCTGTCCTCGGCCCCTTTTCCTACTCGAATTCACACCACTGTCAGGGCTCTTCGCCCGTTTTCTCATGCCGTAACGACGAACTGTCGTCTCCTTTGGGGCAGAGTGTTCGTAATCCATATGAGGACGCTCCTCGTCTGCAAACCTGTCCTTATAGAAGGACCTCACGTTCTCTTCTCCTCGGGGCAGCTCCTCCTCAGATTCGTCCTCGATCTCCCAGACCTCTGCCGGTTGATCGTCCTTCAGAACTCCTTTCCCTTTCCAGTTCTTATCCTCCACAGATGAGTTATGCTTCTCCTCTACCTCTCTGGTTTTCTGTCTTGTTTCCATATTGCCCACGGTTCCGCCGCAGAGGAAACTTTGAAAATCGGAAGCCTTCCTTCTGATTTGCTGTCTCTCAACAGGACTGTCCGCACCTCTCCAGATTTGGAAACAGCCGAATAACTGGTTCTCCTCCCCCAGATGGGTATAAATTAGATTTCTATCCTCCGCGTATGCCTTTGGGTTGGAATTCATTTGCCGCAAGTTGCTTGCCAGGGTGACGTTGCATTTAACCATCATTTCGTGATTAATGTTCGCTATCAAGAGGTCTGACAGACCGTTCCCACCTCCTCTAAGATTGTGATCCTTTATATCTTCGCCTTGGTTTAAATCTTGGGCCGTCCCCCACGCGCGCCACCCCTGTACTTCTCTACTACCTGTTATCATGTCCTGTCTCTGCCCCGAGTGAACAAGGTTCATGGCTCGGAGACTCCACGTCCTCCTATTGCTCCAGCTCATCATTCCTCGTATTTCTGCCTGTGGCTTCATCATGGTCTGCATTGATTATGGCTGCCAGCTCCATCCATTCCCTGTTCTCGCACACCGCTCTCCATTGAACATCCACCGTGCTGCTGCGGCCTTTGCATCCCCATTTTGCCAAGAAATCGACCGCCTGATTCCCTTTCCTTCTCACATGATTTACTATCTTATAATCGATTCTTTGCAGAAGGTTAGCGATTTCCTGGACAATTCCCGCTGTTCGCCAGTTGTTTGTGACCTTCTCCCAACTTCGTCCGTTGCTGAGCTTCTTCAGCATTTCCACCGCAATCTCGGAATCTCCCGTAATTTCTAGACTAGTGTAACCATTTCTTACAATGATCCGCAGACCTTGATGAAGAGCCCAGAACTCTGCCTCATTATTTGTCATTTCTCCTCCCTAGTCTGCGAAGATCCACCTTACCTGATTGCTGCTGTCACGAAAAATGCCTCCAAATCCCGCTTCGCCTGGGCTCCCCTTCGAGGCCCCGTCGAAGTTCAATTTTATGAAATTTCCTCTGGGATAGCTGAATTTATCAGGGCTTTGAATCCGCATCTCATGTCTAGAATTTTGTTTGTGGTGGACCATCTCAAACTTTAAATTTAACTTGTTTAGGATTCCTTCCTCCACCTTGTTGCCCTTCCAATCCTCCCCCACCCATTTGTCAACCAGGATTGTTTCCCGCATTAATTTGACTGCTCTTCCCCAAATTACTTCCAGTTCCTTTGCTATGTTCTGAAATATCCTGCGATTCCTCTCCTTCCAGATCACCCTGGGATGAGAGCCCATGCTCTTCTGACCACTTTGCATTGAAAAATTTCCTTATTCCATTGAAAAACCACTTTGTTGAACTCATTGGGGGTAGTTTCGGGTTTGCCAAAGGTTCGATTAATGTTCATCCACAGAATCCTTGCATATAGACAGTTTATCAGCAAGTGATTTCTGGTTTCCCCATCAGTGTTACAGAGACAACATCTCGATGGGCCATTAAAGCGTTTCTTTTGAATTCGATCCCAGGTTAGGATCTTATTCTTTGATGCCAGCCATATAAATATTGAGACTTTCGGCCACCAATTACTTTCCCATATAATTTTCCAGTCTGGATTCTCTTCATTTCCGGTTTGAGAAACGGTTAGGTAGTAAGCCTCCTTAGTGGTGAACGAGCCTTTCATCGAATTCCCCCACCTAAGGATGTCCCTTCCATTGCGGGCTCTAATATTTCTGGATTCTACCTCCTTCCTGTAGGCTTCTTGATGGTCTTGGCTGAGCTCTCTGTCCCACTCCGTCGGATCAATCCATATTCTCCAACTTTCTTCTGGGTTATTAGCTTTCCAATAGTCTCTGACATGAGTTCTATCTCCTCCTATTCTGTCTCGAATCTGATGAAGTCCCTGGATTCTGCTCAGTCTTTCCTTCTGATGCCATTTATCTTCCCAGAAGTTAGCTTCTTCACCACCTCGGCTCTCCCAAAAGGTGTGCTTTTCAACCAAATCCCTGTTTAGACGAGCTAGGTCCCAAATAGAAGACCCTTTGGGAGTTTCTCTCTGCCTTAAGATCTCAACTGCAGAGTCAGGCATGTTATATTTTTCTTTCCAAATGCCTTTCCAAAGATCATTTCCCCCCCAAGCCAGCGCCACCAGAGTTTCGCTCCCAGAACCCTATTGAGAATCTCAGGATCCCTCAACCCCAATCCTCCTTTCTCCTTTCTTTCAGTTAACTGACTCCAGGAAGCTAAGGTTCATTTTTTCTTCTGATCGGCCCTTCTCCATATAAAATTCCTGATGACCTCTCTTATTATTGTGCATACACCTAAAGGGGCAGCCATTATCGATAAAGGGTAGATGGGGATGGCTTGAAGGACAATTTTGCCAGAACTATTCTGCCAGCTATGTTTAAAGCTCTGAAGGCCCAATTTGCTACCTTATTGCTTAGCTTATCCAGCACTCCTTGCCAATTTTTCATCTTTTTGGAGGTAAAGTCCAAGATGTTTCCCAAGTATTTTGTAGGGAGTTCTCCTCTCCTAAAGCCCAATAGTCTTATGAGGTGGGCTTTGACCTGATCCACTGTATTAAATATGAAAACACAGGATTGATCTCTATTGATTTCCAGACCTGAAGCCTCCGCAAAGAGATCCAAAATTCTTCTAAGGTGTCTTACATCTTTGACTGTTGGTTCTCCGAACAACATGATATCATCAAAAAATTGCTGATGAGTTAAGGGCAGATTATTTCCCCATAGCTTAAGACCTTTTATTCTGTTTGCTTCTCTTTCTTTTTTAATAAAGCGACCCAGTCCTTCAGCAGCTAGAATGAACAGAAACGGAGATAATGGATCTCCCTGTCTAATACCTCTAGAAGCATTAAATGTTTTCGAGGGGGTCGCATTAACAAGAATAGAAAAATTTGGAGAAGAAATCATGCTATGAATCCAATCAATCCACCTCCTATTAAAACCAAAACTCTCCAAGACTTTTTCCAAATAATTCCAATTTAGTCTACATACGCCTTTGACAAATCTAATTTGATCATCATACCCTTTTGCTTTTTTACTTTTAAGGAATGAATAACTTCTTGAGTTACAACTAGACCATCAAGGATCTGCCTTCCTTCAACAAACCTGTTTGTTCAGCAGATATTAATTTGTCCAGAAGGGGTTTTAATCTCTTGGCAATCATAGATGTTATAATCTTATAAATAACTTTACACAACGCTATGGGTCTGAAACCATTGGCATCTTCCAAATTATCTCCTTTAGGAATTAAAGCATAGAAAGTGGAGTTAATGGCAGGCCATACCTTCTGGTTCATCCTATATTCTTCTACTAGCTCCAGAATCTCTTTCCCCAGGAATTGCCATCCCGCCTAGAAGAAATCAACTATGAAGCCATCCGGGCCTGGAGCAGTACCTTTCTTCATGGCCTTCACAATTTCCTCTATCTCTTCTAAAGTGGCAGCTCTCATCAACGCCTTATTTTGGTCTTCTGTGACTAAGCGCAGAATGGCCGAGCATATTTCCTGAATTGCTTGCATTCGGTCTGTTTGAGGTTCACTTAAAATTCCTTTATGGTTATCAATAAGGACTTGTTCAATTTCAGCTTGCTCAACCACTCTATTCCCATTCTTGTCTTTGATAGATAGAATCTTGTTTCTCTATCTATGTTTGATCATAGCTTGGTGAAAGAATTTAGTGTTTCTTTCCCCCTCCCTTAACCACTTTATTCTTGATTTTTTCCGCCAGAGGACTTCTTCCTTCTTCCATCTTTCTTCTAGTTTTCCAAGTATTACCCCTTCCTTGCTGATGCTTTCCTCTGTTCTGCCTTCCATTATCATCTTTTGTTGAAGAGATTCCATTTCGTTTTCTAGTTTTTGTTTGTCTTCCATAACGTTACCAAACTCCTCCTTGTTCCATTTTTTGATTCTCCCTTTCAGCTCTTTCAGTTTCAACTAGAACGTGTGCATTTTTCCTTTGTCCTGTATAGTACTTTGCCTCCACCACTCTTCAACTTTCTTGATGAATTCTGGGTCCCTTAGCCAGAAGGCTTCAAATCGGAAAGGACTTTTTCCCCGGTTCCCTTTAATATCCACTTCTAGTCTAATTGGCCAATGAT
Organism: Pinus taeda; assembly: GCA_000404065.3. Taxonomy (NCBI): domain Eukaryota; kingdom Viridiplantae; phylum Streptophyta; class Pinopsida; order Pinales; family Pinaceae; genus Pinus; species Pinus taeda. Next base: position 6,427 of record APFE031350874.1, read on the forward strand.
CAGAACCCAAGGAAGGCATGATCTTTGCTTCAACAAAAACATCCTTGTTCATGATAGCTTCTGATACTAGGAATCGATCAAGCCTGGAAGCAATTTGGTTTTTACCCCCCCTCCTGTTGTTCCAGGTGAAAATCCCATTAATAGTCTGAATGTCTACTAGTCTTAAATCCTCTATCATTTCATTGAACTTGTCCGTGAAGTGATCCATCTTCCTTATCCCTCCTTTCTTCTCTTCTAACGATCTGATTAGATTAAAATCGCCACCTATGATCCAAGCAGCTTCTGGATATAACCTGCGGATGATTTTCATACTGTTTATGAAATTTTCTTTTTCTCCTGGGGAAGGGGGGCCGTAAACCCCTGAAATAACAACCTGTTCCTTTGTTCCTACTATCCTACCCAGGCCAATAAGGACTCTACTCATGCTGGTCCAGCTATCTAAGATGATATCATTCGGGTTCCACAAAATTGCAATACCTTCTGCAGAGCCAATGACATCTTGCCCCATAACTTCGTATTGCAGTTTATTTTTATCAATTATTCCTTCAATTTGTTGAACTGAAATTTTTGTCTCCTGTAAAAACATAATGCTAGGCTTCTCTTTTTTCAGTTTATCTTTCATATATCTTTGTTTACCCTTACTATTCAGGCCCCTAATATTCCAGCTAATAACAATCATTTAAAACTTTTGGAAGGAGGGGAAGAATACCTTTGACAGAGGTATCACTTTACCCGAGTTTATCAACATTTCTCCCACAGTCTGGATAGTTTTACTCATCGGTTTTCGGCCTCTTTTCCTACTATTCTTGCCAGATCCGTCCATTCCCGTCTGACCATTCCCCTGATCGTTTCCTGTTATTATCTGCTTGTCCAAGTTCTCCCCTTTTTTTTCCTTATACTTCTGGAATACTTCCTTATACAATTGTTTCTGCTTCTCAGGTATAAATCTGCTATCTAGATATTTCCATTCTTGAATTAGCTGTTTCATGATTCTCTCCTCTTCAATCTCACTTTCGACTTGGTTTTCCACATCCATCGGGGATTGTATTGCTGTATCTTCCACTTTTCCTTCCGTCCGTTCTCCAATAATTTGTCTTGAGTTTGCATCCTTACCTTTATTTTCTCTGGCGATTTCCATTGGAGTGTTCCCAGGGTCCTCGTCGTCCTCCAAATTTACTTCATAGTCTTCGTTTTCGCTCTGAAGTGCCTGAAACTTGTTTTGACTTATTGTGTGACTGGGTTTTTCTTGTGATTGGGTTTTTGGTCCTGCGTGACTCTGTCTCTTTCTCCTTGTAGCCTGTTGAAAACCCCTATCAGTCTCCTCCATTTTTCCTGTATTTCTCTGATGTTCCTCCTGACTTCTTTTCGATTCCTCCTCCTTATTCAGCGGGCATTACCTATATAAGTGGCCATATTCATGGCATTTTTGGCATCTAAACGGGATGTGTTTGTAGTCTATTGGCTGTTGCCACACATCATCATGATATTCCAACTCAATATTATCTGGGAGGGGTTCTGCCAGATTCATGTAGACACAGATCCTCACATATGAGTTATATTTGCCTCATTTTGTAGCTTCTGCAGCTTTAACAAAGCTCCCGATTGAGTTCCCTATTCCTTCCAAAATTTCATGGTCCCAGAATTCATCGGGGAGTCCAAACAGTGTAACCCAGATTGGGGCTTCCAGCAACCTTTCCTTCTGTGGGTTGTATCTTTCCTCCCAGTATTTCATGAATAAGCCTGCATTGTTCATGAAATACGGTCCTTCTTCAAAGATCTTGTTCCTATCCTCCAGATTCGTGAAGATAGCTATGAAAAACCCTTGTGCTCCCAATTTCAGGTCTATGTGACCCCTAGGTTTCCATCTTTGATCAATCCATCTGTATAACTCTTTCTCCGGAGGCCAGTAGCCTATGAATTTGCATATCAGGGCATGGTCCTTCATGTAACAGTTGTATTCCTCAAGCTTGTTGTTGGGAATGACATATCTTGGTTGTTTTTGTGCCCTAGGAAGGCATTTTCTTCTCATCCTTTTCTGCTAAAGGTTGCCCATCACTGGGGCGTAGCTTTCCTTCTGGTTCTGCTGCATTCCGCTTGCGCTAGTCTCCCATGTTACCACGTTCTTGAAGGAGGGGATCTCTCCCCTCCCCATTGGATTTTCCATTTCCCCCTCAGCTCTTGACTCTTAGAAATTAACCCTAGCGTTGCTGAAGAAAATTTATTTACCTGAAGTGCAGGTGATGCGCAGACCTTCTGCCCGGCCTATCCTCTGCGACTGATCTTTCTCCCGCACTCGTCGCTGATCATCCCCGACTGCTGCGCCGTCTGCAAACCCTAGCAGCGCGCATCCCGCTCCCTCCCTCCCGTGATAATCAAGAACCGCATTTCCACTCAGTTATTTTAAATGTTATATATCAAATCTACATGAAAATAAAAGGAGTGATATATATTCTTTATAATAGGATATAAAAAGTGTTTATGAACCTAATAATTTATTTTTTGAATATTTATTTTTTTAAATTAAATCATATAATTTATTTATTTAATTGTTACTATATTGTAGATATAAGGACTTTTTTATATACAATTATTGATTTGTAATAAGTGACACAAACTTGTAGGTTATTTCTTAACTTTTTTTTGGAGGGTTTTCCAACACTTTTTCTGCTAGGTTATTTGTTAGGTTTTTTTGGAGGTTTTCTAACACTTTTTCTTCATCGAACAGATACACTATAGATAAGAGATATTGTCTATCTATTAGATTTTTTTGGAGATTTTGATAATTTAGGCATTTTTTTTTGGGTTAAATCTTTATTTTTGTTTAAATTAGGTTTTGACTGCATATTCAAATTCAATATAGTGAAAAACCCTTAGGCATGTAAATTGTGGAGACTTCACAATTCAAACATGTGATTTTAGCAAATCTTTGTTGGATTGCCCAAAATAACTCATAATACTCATAGACTTGATAAAATCATAAATTTGAGTTGCGAACTTTCCACAATTAAAATTCCCGTAATTTTTTCAGATATTAAATTCATATATAAAATCAAAAACCTAATTTAAAACAACAATAATAAAAATTTGGAAAAAAATCCACCAAATTTCAATCAAATTCTCTAAAAAAAAATCTAATAGTTAAAAAAAAACCTAACCTTTATTTAAAAAAAAAAAATCATATTTTCCTTAATTGTCCAACTTTAATCTTTAATATTCAATCTTATTCTCTTTCAACGTTGACTTCGTTCCTTTTTTTTAATAGTTAAAAAAAAAAACCTTTCTTTATTTTAAAAAAAATATTCATATGCTCCTTAATATTCAATCCCATTCTCTTTCAACGTTGACTGCGTTCCGTTTTTATTTTTAGATATGCTCCTTAATATTCAATCCCATTCTCTTTCAACGTTGACTGCGTTCCGTTTTTATTTTTAGATATGCTCCTTAATATTCAATCCCATTCTCTTTCAACGTTGACTGCGTTCCGTTTTTATTTTTAGAAGATGACGTTTTTATTTTTAGAAGATGATGCGGTGATTTCCAGCTTCATATAGTTATATAAATAAACTCCTAAAGAATTCCAAAAAATTCTTACATGATTATATGAATAAAGAATTCCAAAAAAATAACAATATTTTTTAATTTTATAAAATTATTATAACATATATGAACAAATTTACAATTCCAATGTTATATGTAATCCATATTTTTATTTAGATGATGTATATTTTTTTATAGAAAGGTCAAAGGTCTTATGAAGTAAGATAGAGGGCTGCCGGTAACATAAAAGGTTAATATATATTTTTATATACATGATCTATATTTATATATTAAATATTTTTATATGCGTGATTTATATTTATTTATTAATTTCAAAGTTTTTATTAAATAAAAAGTGTTAAATATTTTTATGATAATGATGGGTGGTTAACGTTCACTGAAACCAAATTTTGGTTTATAGGACCTAGAGAAACGAATTATTTAGTTTGATTTAACATTTTATTCCTATTCTCTCTCAATCGGGGTGATAATGGCAGCGATCAAGGCAATCAATACAAATCAGGTAAGGGATGATGACAAGGTAAAGGAATGTGGGCAATGATGAAGGTGGACAAAGAGATCAACAGAAAGGACAACATTTCGAGGAGGGACGACGATGAAGCAATGAATGACGAAGTTGGTGGAGGTAATGCTGCAGAGATTGGGCATGGGTACGATGGCACAGAGGAAGGACGAAGAGAGGTGGGCTGAACGCGGCAGGTGGCAGGAGACTCGAGAGAAGAGAAATGAGGAGAAGCGGCAGTGGAGACATCATAAAGGAGGAAGGCAAGACAAAGGAAGGAGGGTGATAAAGGAAACCACAAAGAATTTGCGAAGAGGCAGGGTGGTGAAAACACCAGGTAGGTTCACAGAAAGGCAGAGGAGGCAGAGAGAAACAATAGATAGAGACGGAAGGAGAAACCGAATGGCAACGAGAAGGAGAATGAGAAGCGAAGCGGAAGAGGAGACCAGAGGTCGGAGAAGCACGGACAAAAAAGGGAAAGGAATTGAGGCTGGAGAAAATGCAGAATAGTATCAGATAGTTCAGGACGATACTGAGGATGAAGTGGAAATGTTTGATTCAGACCAGGACACATTTGAGCAACCAAGAAAGAGGGTAAGGGATGACGAGGGGTTAACAAAGGACAAACCTCAGGAAAAAAGGAAGTATGGAGATAGGAGAAGAAAAGGGCGAGAAGAGGGAGGCGACTTCGGCAACACCTTGGGTATGAAAGGTCGGGGAGGCAGAGGAAATTACAGGAACAGAGGAAGAGCAGGACAGGGACGAGGGCGACACAGTAGAGGAAGAGGACGGTCGGCAGGGAAACGAGAGGAGCATGAACCATTACCAGCAAGAAAATATAGGAAAACATTAGAGAAGAAGATCAAGTTCGCAGAGCAAGCCTATTGTGAAAACACTAACAAGGACATTAGAAGAATAATACAGCATCTGGAGGAAGAAGTGACCCAGGCTCAATCAGGATCAGAAACGAAAGATTGGGAATACCTGCTACCAGATCCAGGGAATACTAGAGGACGCATGACCATGTACAAACAAGCCTTGCATGTATACTGGGTTATGAAAAGGCTTTTGGCAAAGGCTATGGAGCAGGTTGCCATGGAGATGGCTGAATTATCCCAAGGAATTCCTAATTTGAAGAAAGAATTGCAGAACATTCAGATCACCATGATAATGCAAGACAAAAAACTGGATGAGATACAGCAGCAGCTAGAGAAGATCAACCTGGGTAAAAAGAAAGAAGATGATCAAAAGGAAGCCATGCGGGTTAACATCTGAAGATATGTATATGTTCTCCGTAGTTTTTGTGAATGTTGGTGGATAGTTTTGGTGTCTAGTTTCAGTATATAATGCAAACAAGAAGCAGTAGCAATCTTTTTGAATGTTTAGTTTACATATCCTGGACAAGAAGAATTAGGATTTTTTGTTTCTGGATGGCTGTGAAAATAAGGTTGCCAACAGACCCGGTTTCCCTTCGGGGTGAGTTGAGGCCACCATGGAAATGTACTGGTTTCAATTCGAAGTAATGAAAAAAGAATGGTACCTCCTTATCTTAAAAAAAAAAAAAGATTTTATTCCTATGCTCAAAAAGCTTAGAGAGAAGCCTCCCGAGCTCACTGTAATTTTGACAACATAAAAGGCTAGGAAGGTCATGATTGCAACAAAGATTTTGACACGGAGATCTAATGTGGTTGTATGTGGGGCACTCTAAGAGGAAGCGATTTTCATCCTCGATGTTCGTATTCTCACAAAGATGGCAGAACCTTTCCATCCATGGTGTTTTAGGAATTGCCCAACGACCCGTTTCACTATGGAGCTCATGAGGGTTCGTTCTAATCTTGGCTATATTAATTTCCTTCTTTGAGTTAGTTAAAATAGAGATATTTTTTATCTTCTAGGGTGGGTTTGATGAGCTCCTTATAATATCTTAATTTTCTTTTAGCTGCTAAATCTTTCTCACACCACATATTTTCTTTGAACTTAGTAGTAACAATATTTTTAATGTTATTAATGTTTTGCAATGCAACATTCTCATCGTTTTTCCAATGGTTTAACTAGGCCTTGGTGTCTTTATACCAACCTCGTTTGCGCCTTAGGTGGTTTTGGCTAGAATTTAAAGCTAGCTTAGGAGTTCTATGGTTTCCTATGTTATTGAGTTTGTGCTTGTACAATAGAAGCCTAGTCATAGCTAGGCTCTCGATAGGGGAAAGACTTACTTCTATAAGGAAAATAGGATAGGGTGTGTTGCTTTCAATTTTGAGTTTATACGTTATAAAACGCTTCTGGATTTACTCAATCTTTCTCCAGGATTCTCTAGAGATGCTACAACCCCAAACCTCACATCCATATAAGATAACCGGAGTGACTAAAGTTTCAAAGAGGAACTTCTTTCTATCCCACATTACAAGGTTTGCCGTTTTACAATTATTTTCAAGACCAAAATAAGATCTCCATCCCGCATTAATCCTTTTCTCAATACTATAGTTCTAGTTGAGCTTGTGATGAATATCAATTCCTAGGTACTTGTAGGTAGACACTTCCTCCAAGTTACTATTGTCATATATAAAATTAGCGTAAGTGTCCTTCTTGGATTTGATAATCATAACTTTTGTTTTGTCAGTGTTATCAATCATACCCATGGTAGAGCAGAAATCCTTAAGAAGTATAAGTTGCTTATCAAGATCAGATGGGCACCTTGCGAGAAGAAAAATATCATTAGTGTATAGAAGAAGGATGATGACTATCGCAGCTAAGATCGTGCCAACACATCCTGCTTCCTCTAAACAACCTTCTAGCTTGTCGATGTAAATTCCAAATAGGGTAGGGGAGAGGGGGAACCTTGTTTAACTTCGATATTACACTTAATATATTTCAACCACCCCTCATTGCTCTTTAACTTGGCAATTACATTCTCGTATAACCTTATAGCAGCAAATCTTAACTCAAAAGGAACTTTTAGCTCTTCTAATCTATTCCAAAGGTTGTTTCTAGGAACCGTATTGAAAGCCTTTCTAAAGTCCACAAAGCAACAAAGATATATACTTGATCTATATTTATCTATTAATGTCAAAGTTTGTATTAAATAAAGAGTGTTATGGGGCAGAAAGTCCCTACTTCGAGTGGACAAATAATGGACCCGCAATCCTTCTTAAAACATCAATGTTAAGATAAGGAAGCAGTTGTCAATATTAAGATAGAAACATAGAGATAATTGATAGTGAGTTTTAGATATAAATCATTAAAGAGCTTATTAGGAGGTTGAGCAAAGAAATACTTTTAGGTGTCTCCGAACGTAAATAAAAAAAAGTCAAAAGTCGATTTAACAACAACAGTAAAAGAGCCAACACTAAGAGTTGGTCCTGCAGCAGCAGGATTAGTGGCAAAGAAAGCAATAGCAGTACCAACCCCAGTCCGTCTGAAAGGTGGTGTCTTCTCTCAAATGCCTATGTTCTAGCCAACTACTTCCTCTAAAGGGAGTATTGTGATAAAAGGAATCCAAATATTCAATGAAAATCGAAAAACCTTTGTCCCATCCAAGAGGATCAAAAAATAATAATTCATCAACATGGCCATGGATGTAGATGGATTAGTGCTGATTATTCAAACAATGGATTCCAGGCTCATAATACCCCTCATCCTATTGCCAACTTATATAAGAAAGAAGATATCATTAGTCATTAGATAATGTGAAAAAGCAACAAATTCATGAAGTCTTATATCTTATAATAGCAGCTACAAATACCTATACTGCCGAAAGTGACTAAGCTTATCAAGCTTTTGAAGCTATCACTCGGGGATTCATGGGATCCCCACCCCAAAGAAATGCATGGTGGGCAGCCAGATGCAACAAAGGAAGCACTTTTAAACTCGTTTACCCATAATATTGATGGCACACTAACACTACAAAATCAAGGGAAAAAATCTACAATAAAGCAACTCCATTTTCAAGTGTAAGATGAATAAAATAAAATTAACTAAATTGTAATATTCACATTTATTTACATCTATTTTTTTAATAGTATTAAAATGGAAAAGTTGTTCAAACCTAATAGGTTAGTGATTTGTTTTGACTTGGAATGAAAGAGGCCAAGTCAGTTTTGTGCTGGGTGCATTACATCATTTCAATGCACCAAATCAAAAACCCAAACATTTTAAATGTAACTCTCTTCATAAACGTAATATGGACTTGCTTGATGTAACATAAGTTTTATCTTTAACCTCAGATAGACTAGTATTAATCTCACTAAGTTTCATCCGTTAATAAACGGTGATAGGTTTGATTGTAATTTTTTTAGGTATGTTGAATTTTTAATTTGGATTTTTCTTCCTTTGATTATTAAAATTGAAATTTGTATCAAGATTATATATTTTAAAATTAGTATTAAGATTATATAATGAAAATTAGTATTAATATTATATAATCTATAATTTAATATCGGAATTTAAGCTTTTTATGTATCTCGACGTGGACATTAGTTATTCGGATCATTCGACTGTGATAAAGATGCAATCTACTCAACCAATCTACAACACACCCTAGAGTTGCCCAAAATCTACAGGGAAGTTATCTCCATAGATGCAACGACATATATAAGAGTCCAAGATGCAATGATCTTTGCTTCTATGTTGGAACCACTTCCAGCATTCAAACAAAGAAGAACAATGATATCAACAAGAAGGATGATATGAACACCACATGCACAAATGCCCCACTACTATGCCTTATCAAAGAAACCAACATAATCCATCATAGGAGCCATCAGAAAAGGGATATAGCGAACCTTTTTAGACGGCAAGGTCAAACATAGTCATAAAAAAACCTAGTATCTAAGGAAGAATCCAGGAGATGTCGAAAATGTGGGCCTTCAAAGATCTTCTTGTTGCGGACTTTCCATATGCTCCATGCGATGAGATTGGCACATATTTATAGTGCCCCAAATTATGAACCTGTCATTCAATCAAAGATTCTAGAAAATTGATTGGACCACATTCCCAAAGATTAGGTGTGAACAATGAGTCATACCACAAGGCTCTAGAGAAATTAGAGTTAAAGAAAAGGTGATCCACATATTCTGATCCCTACATACAAAGGATACAAATATTTGTACCTTTGAATCTGTGTTGAATCAAGTTATCGTAGGTCAAAATCCTGTTGTCCAATGCCAACGAGATAAAACACTTAAGTTTTGGAGGGATTTGCCATTTCCAAATGATCTGCTTCCACCAATCTACACAAGACAAATCAAAATTTTTAGTGATGACATTATAAGCGAATCTGTCCATGACCTATCCAGTGAATGCGTTCCCAAGCCAAAGAGTGGTATTGTCCTTGTTGTTGAGTAACAACCCACTACATGAAAAATTAGATATTAAGTAATCTCATCTACCATTTTTTTCTTCCTATGCACTAGGCATTCAGGCATGACCAAGCTTATAGATCCCATGAAAATTCAGTACAGTAATAAGATGTGGACATAGATTGTAAAAGGTCAACACCCCAGTAAAAGGGTCTGTTTCTAGACAAATTTTGTCTCCATGCCCAACATTCCATGCCATCCACCTTATGATCCACAAGATTGCATCGAGTAGACTCCTTCATATGTTTTAACCCCCAACATAATTCAAATTATTGTTAGGAACAATGACAGGTAGATTCTTCAAATATTTCTCTACAAAGATATTTCTCCAAATGTCAGAACTAGTTATCACCCTTTAAAAATTTTTCATAGCCAATGTTAAACCAAACCAGTGGAGGTTATTAAAACCCCGACCCCCATTGTATTTTGGATGTGAGAGAGTCTCCCATTTAACTAGATGAAAGACACAACTTTTCTTTTATCCTGCCCATAAAAACATAGAAATAATATATCTGGTCCTCCCAAGAATTGTTTTAGCAACCTTTGATAGAAAAATCCATAAGGCAAGTATGCTTTCAAAGACCTATTTCACCAATATCATCCTCTCACCAATGGATAACCATTTGTTACACCAAATACTAGTACGATGGTCAATGTGCCTCGCTAAACACATCAAATCCTCCACTAGGTAGCAGTTTGGCTTAAGGTGAAAGCCAATATAGGTAATACCATGCTGCAGTTGTGTCATCTTGTAAGGAAGGAAGGTGGTAATGGATCACAAATTTCAACAGGGATATTGTGTTGTAAAATGAGAATGTAACCGAGACGGCCAACATTCCAGTTGCAACACAAAAGGAATAGAAAATAACATTATATACTTTCCATTCCGAGACAATCCCATCAACAAAAATCAAAACATTGTCAAAAAAATAAAATGCATGATAAATATGTTCTTTGATAACTTAACACCTCTAATGTTACCATCATCTTTGACCTATTTGATCATTAATCTTAAACAATTAATGACCATCATAAATAATAGAGGGGGCATAGAACATCTATGATGCCAACCACGAGAAGATGGAAATAAATCTAATGGGATGCCATTTATGAGCACTACAAAATTTGCAAAGGTGATGCAACACATTATCCATTTCATCACCTACCAATCCATCCAAGGTTCACAGGTGTGCTTCAATGTTTTATTTTAGCAATTTGATGAGAAATTGTCCATGTCAATGGCAAGGGCTTCACTGTTAATCATATTGGCATGTATTGTTTTACAATTATTAATAAAACAAAATGGTTGCATTCTATTTCAAATCATTTGTATGTGTCAAGCTTTTGATTGCATGGTGGTAGCTTCACACATTCTCTCTCCCATATCTCTCTTTTTTTTAATTACATAAAAGAAAATCATACATAAAAATATATTTAGTACTAATAAAATCAAGCATTTTTAAAAATTATGTAATAATATGGTAATTTATTTAATTTGATTTTTTACCTGCTAAACTAATTGATATGCATAAAAGCATCCTAATCATAAAGATTTCCATAACTATTACTAAATATTAAAATTAAAATGAAAATTTGAGTTTGTGTAATAACTCATGAGTTCAATTAGAGAAATCATTAATAAATGCTCCTGCATCATGGACATTATTTCTACTTTGGTCTGTACACAATTAAAAAAGGGGGAGTTTTAAGACAATATTTAAGACATTTTTGTAGTAGATTGTATTAACTTGAGACAAAAAAGACTGTAAATTGTCTTAAATATTGCCTTTAAGTGAGTGTCTCAAATTATTGTCTTAAGAAATTGTCTTTATAAAGACAATATAGAATATATGTATTATTGTCTCTTAAGAGACAATTCATTTATTTCTCTGAAGAGACAATAGCTATTATTAAAGACATATTGTCTCTATAGAGACAATATGCCTTTAATCCCATATAGAGACAATATGTCTTTAATTCCAATTATTGTTTCTCTAGAGACAATAAAAAATTGTCCTTAGAAAAAAAAATATAAAATGTGAATCTTTTTGCTTCTTTAATGACTAATTCATGTTAGGGCATGATGGGCAAGTGCTCTTCCATTCAGCTAGCACCCTTTAAAGAAATATGTTATCTCGATAAGAAAAGGAAAAAATCAAACAAAAGGAATGTCATAATGTCTTACCTCGATAATGTCGCTCAAATATAAAAGTACCTCCGGTGAATATGGCAATGAAATCCAAGTATTGGCTTTTACTCTCTCCAAATCCATGAGCTTTCAAAGCACCAATCTTCAATGCACCCCAAAGCTTGTTGACAACAATAGTAACTAAGATTCTCGTTCAATGTCCTCCGCAATGATCAAAATGGGATACCTCCCACAGATGGCATCTTCTAATATTGTGATCATGTCTCTTGCAATTGCAATCTTCTTATCAACAAAAAAAAGTTGCAATTTACAATAAATAAAGATTCAATTCTAGTCCTTGAAAAGTAGAATGAAAAAGAAAACACAAGCAAATAGATATTTAGCAACCCTATGCTTAGCAATGTTCGTCTTTCTTTTCTATCATTAAATCAACACTCCCAATTTAATAAACAAATAAAAAAATACCTTGAGGAAAAAAATATACAATTTTATAAAAACCAATAAAACCGAAAATCAACCTTGAGGGTGTATGATATGCATACTAGTAAGATGGAAGTGACTAGGAAATCATTTCACAATTTCATTGAGAGCAAGGGTTAAGAACCAGATAAAATTTCTTGGAACCTTGATATAACCGGGTTTCTACCTAGATGGAACCTTGCAAAACATCAAAGTTCCACCTATATTTATGCCAAGTGAGTATGGCGATGAAATATTGAGGGTTTTATTTTAAAAAGAGCGTGATTTTCAATTATTTTGTCTCACATTAGAAGGAAAACAAATGAATAACAACACAAAAAAAACAAGAAGAAGCTTATTTTGCATCAATTACCTTGCAATTATCATACTCAATGAACATCCTCTCATTATTTGTCACAATTTGTGGCTAAATATAACCACGATCAAATTGCATTCCCTCTAGAACATACAGATTATTTTATGCGTGTTTTCCCTCTTCAAGTGTCACAAAAACTTTCCTTCCAACTTTATTCAAAGTCTCCGTTATCATTTTTCCTATTTCATAGTTATTCATAGCACTCACTGAAGAAACATCTACTAATTCACTGTCTTGAACTTAGAAAATAATACAGATTTCAAAGAGTTAACATGTGCAACCATTTACACATAACAAAATTTCCAAAATACAAATGTTTCACGAGAAAATCTTCAACATGCTACCCCGGAATAAGGATTAAATGATAATGCTACATAAAATATTTCCATAATAAAAGTTCACCTCAACCATAATATTAAACCCTAATGACCATCCTAAATAATAGAGGGGATATAGAACATCTATGATGCCAAGCACGAGAAGACAGAAATAAATCTAATGGGATGTCATTTATGAGCACTACAAAATTTGCAAAGGTGATGCAATCCATTATCCATTTCATCACCTACCAATCCATCCAAGGTTCACAAGTGTGCTTCAATGTTTTAGTTTAGCAATTTGATGAGAAATTTTCCACGTAAATGGCAAGGGCTTCATTGTTAATCAGATTGGTATGTATTGTTTTACAATTATTAATAAGACAAAATGGTTGCAATTCTTTTTCAAATCATTTGTATGTGTCAAGCTTTTGATTGCATGTTGGTAGCTTCACACATTCTCTCTCCCATGTCTCTCTTTTTTTAATTACATACAAAAAAAATCATACATAAAAATATATTTAGTACTAATAAAATCAAGCATTTTTAAAAACTATCTAATAATATGGTAATTTATTTAATTTGAATTTTTACCTACTAAACTAATTGATATGCATAAAAACATCCTAATCATAAAGATTTCCATAACTATTACTAAATATTAAAATTAAAATGAAAATTTGAGTTTGTGTAATAACTCATGAGTTCAATTAGAGAAATCATTAATAAATGCTCATGCATAAGGGACATTATTTCTAGTTGGGTCTATACACAATTGTAAAAGTGGGAGTTTTAAGAGAATATTTAAGACATTTTTTGAGTAAATTGTATTAATTTGAGACAAAAAGGGCTTATAAATTGTCTTAAATATTGTCTTTAAGTGAGTGTCTCAAATTATTGTCTTAAGAAACTATCTTTAAAAAGACAATATAGAATATGTGTATTATTGTCTCTTAAGAGACAATTCATTTTTTTCTCTGAATAGAAAATAGCTACGATTAAAGACATATTGTCTCTATAGAGACAATATGCCTTTAATCCCATATAGAGACAATATGTATTTAATCCTAGTTATTGTCTCTCTGGAGACAACAAAAAATTGTCTTTAGAAAACAAAAATATAAAATGTGAATCTCTTTGCTTCTTTAATGACTAATTCATGTTAGGGCATGATGAAATTGAACCACCAACCTCCTACTTGCAAGGAAAATTCTCTTCCATTCAACTAGCACCCTTTAAAGAAATATGTTATCTTAATAAGAAAAGATAAAAATCAAACAAAAGGAATGTCATAATGTCTTATCTCGGTAATGTAGCTCAAATAGAAAAGTACCTCCGGTCAATATGGCAATGAAATCCAAGTTTTGGCTTTTCCTCTCTCCAAATCCATGAGCTTTCAAATAACCAACCTTCAATGCACCCGAGAGCTTGTTGACAACAACAATAACTAAGCTTCTTGTTCAATGTCCTCTACAATGATCAAAATGGGATACCTCCCATGGATGACATCTTCTAATATTGTGATCATGTCTCTTGCATTTGTGATCTTCTTATCAACAAACAAAAGTTTCAATTTGCAATAGATAAAGATTCAATTCCAGTGCTTGATAAGTAGAATGAAAAAGAAAACACAAACAAATAGATATTTAGCAACCCTATGCTTAGAAATGCTCATCTTTCTTTTTTATCATTAAATCAACACTCCCAATTTAGTAAAAAACAAAAAAAATACCTCGAGGCACAAAATATACAATTTCATACAAACCAATAAAACCCAAAATCAACCTCGAGGGTGTATGATATGCATACTAGTAAGATGGAAGTGACTAGGAAATCATTTCACAATTTTAATGAGAGTAAGGGTTAAGAACCATATAGAATTTCTTGGAACCTTGATATAATTGGGTTTCTATCTAGCTGGAACCTTGCAAAACATCAAAGTTCCACCTATATGTATGCCAAGTGTGTATGGAAATGAAATATTGAGGGTTTTATTTAAAAAAGAGTGTGATTTTAAATTATTTTGTCTCACATTAGAAGGAAAACAAATGAATAACAACACAAAAAAGAAACAAGAAGAAACTTATTTTGCATCAATTACCTTGCATTTATCATACTCCACAAACATCTTCTCACTATCTGTCACAATGTGTGGATAAATATAACCACGATCAAATTGCATTCCCTCCACAACTTACAGATTATTTTATGCACATTTTCTCTTTTCAAGTGTCACAACACCTTTCCTTCCAACTTTATTCATAGCCTCTGTTATCATTTTTCCTATTTCATAGTTATTCATAGCACTCACTGAAGAAACATCTACTAATTCACCATCTTCAACCTGGAAAACATTATAGATTTCAAAGAATTAACATGTGCAACCATTTACACATAAAAAAATTTCCAAAAATACAAATGTTTGACAAGAAACTCTTCAACATGCTACCCCGGAGTAAGGATTAAATGATAATGCTACATAAAGTATTTCCATTATAAAAGTTCACCTCAACCATAAGATTGAAAAACTACAACTATTAAATGTCTAACAAGACCACACAACCAAATGTATTCCTCAAGACAAATATTGAATGAAAAATGAAAAAAAAATTGAAACCAAAAATACCTTAGGCAACTAATTCATTCAGTTAGATGCAATTCCAAACCATCAAAAAAATATAAAGCCAACCTTCTCAAAGTATGAGGATTTCCCTCCTTTAACAAAAATTTGTGTTCTGAAAGAATGTCCTTCATTTTCATGTCTATGCACCTAGTAATTTGAATGAGTTTGTGATTTGAAATGGGGCACTAAAGGCTTCTTTTCAGCTTACAAGAACCTCTCCCACTCCAAAGCTTATATATTCCCAAGATCTATGCTTATGATTGACCATTTGCGGAATAAATAACTTGAAATAGGTGTATACTTTTAGTTTGCCTTTGACTGCATAATTGCCTTAAGTGTATTTTCTTAAACTGATATATAAACACACATAACAGTAAATGCAGCAAATAAACAAACATATAAAGACAACAAGTTTAATTATGAGTTCACCATGATATCTTGGGCTACGTCTCCATGAGCTCTAGTCAACTCAACTAGGCTTTTTGGGATTATGGTAATGCTTCTTTTACAAGTTCCACACTTAACTCCATTGGTTTACAACTAAACCTATGGATTTAGAATGCCATCTTGTCCCACTGGCTATCCATACTCTGCAGACAGATCTAGGCTTCTCTGGACTAGATTCCTTCAATCGGCGCTCCGAGTTATCTTGAGCTCCTGGCTTGGACCAACTCCCTCCGAATTCTTTTACTATCTCTAGAATTCCTTCTTCTGTCTTCAGCACGCTTTGGACGTCAGCAATAGCTTGATAATTTGATCTCTTTGTTGTTCTGCAACTTCATTACACCCCATGGCTCTTAGAAGTCTGTTTTGAGCACTCTGGCTCTACAGCTCTGGCTCTCTAGCTAACTGGATTTGGCTCTCAGTTCTCTAGCTCATCTGGCTCTAGCTATCTTAGCTATCTAGCTCTGTCCATCAGGCTCTGCCTCCAAATTCTGGTGGCTCTGCCTCTATCAAGCCTACCACCTCTGGTGGCTCCTTTTGACTGCAACTCTACCTCCAACCTCTGGTTGCCCTGCCTCTGTTTGGCACACTGGCTTTGAAGCACTCGACTCTCAAACTCTCTAGCTCTCTGTCCCTTCCTCTTCCTGAGGAATAATCCTTTTGAAATTCGCCCCCATCCTCTGGTGGCTTCTGCTTCTGCTTGGCTCTCTGGCTCTGTAGCTATCTTTCTCTCTAGCTCTCCGACCTTTAAGCTCTCGGCTTTGTGGCTCTTTGCCCAGCTGTAAGCTCCCTAAAGGGAGACTAGGTTATTTGCTTGGTTCTCTGGCCTTTGAGGAATCCTTCGGCTCTGTGGCTTCCATCCATTCCTTTGTCCCAAATCATGAGGAATCATCCCTTTCCGGCTCCTCAGCTCTGTGTGCTTCAAAACACATTCCTATTACAGAAACACCCGCTTATAGCGTGGCACGGGTGCGATGGACTATTCCCAATGGAAATGAACCGACGTGCATGGGGAACTGGTGATTTTGCCTTCCTCTAGCATTCACTCCCATTATAGCCAAATAACGGAATACACAGGCCAATGCACAAAAAACACATCACGAGCCTTTTAGCCGGACTTCAAATAATATGCAATCGCCCTATAAGCCTTTCTAGTCCGTCCTTTCATTGCATATCGCAATCGCTTTGCGTAGGAAAAAATCCCAATTACATGGAAAATACAAAGAAAATCCGCAAATCCAGATTTCAAATATTATGAAATCGCATCCATAACCTTATCGGGTCTGGCCTTTATTGCATGTCGCAATCGCGCGTTGCATTAACATGGCTCGTTTTTTCCGATCACCGATCACATATCGCAATCGCATGTCGCAAGTTGCAACAACCCTTATATCGGGGATTCGTCGATCGCCGATCGTCGATCGCTCTATCAACGCTATTGCTATCAGCTCATCTCATTGGCATATCGCATCGGTGTATGTCGCATGTAACGGGCCCTTGGTATTTGCACGACCCGATCGCCAATCATCAATATCACAATTGCTAATCACACATGTAAACAGCCCGAGGTTCCAGTATCACACGAAGCCTTCCTCCGATGCAATATATCAGAGATATCTAATCAGGGAGTCCTTCTACCTTTGCTTAAGTCCTCCCTTTGAACCTTTCCGATGCGATAGTTACATATAACTCTATCTTTGACCCTTTTCTTTATCCGACTCAAATTTACAAAGGATTTGTGCCATATAGCACCTTTTACCTCTTATATGAAGTCTTTTAGACTTAGAGGTTTATCCAAGATCCATTTTGGATCACACCTTCCCACTAAAAACCTTTTGGTCTCCAAAAGACTAATATACTGATATGAACAGTAAATGAGAATACATCACCTTCTTCCTTCAGCCTCCATACACTTGCCTTGCATAGTGCCTCTGAACTAAAGCCTTTAAACACTTTCCTTCCTAGATGTGCTTGTCCTCCTGGGAAGAACTGTCTTTTTCCTTGACTTCATGTAGAACTCCTGCTAAGAAGATTACAGAAGGTAGTTTGAACCTATCTCCCTCGATCATTGATCCAAGGTGGCTGAAACAAATGTGAAGTTACATCTTCTTCACAAAATTTTACATTTGTATCTATTTGACATATTATCAACAACAACAGAATTACAGACAACAACTGGATGGCCTAAAATCTTGCTTCAACAAAAGAAACAGATTTCACATCTTGATAACACCTCCATGTCTTTACATCTGCATTTAAAAATGATGGACTAGATAACCAGCCCGATATTACATGTATGTTTAAAAACAAATCAGTCAAATCTTCAAGTTAATCACACATACATGTTCAAATACAAGGAAATCATCAGCATCCCTGTGGTCATGCACATGATTCTCATGCATTCATTTCATCCTTCAACTTTCACTTAAGTACACTGTACTTTCGAAGCTGAAATGAAATATAATGTTTCATCCTTCAACTTTTGCATAAGTACATTGTACTTTCAAAGCTCAAATGAACATAATGTTTGTAGCAATAAAGTGAGTCTGTCTACTCAACTTTTTCATCCTACAACTTGCATCTCATTAGCAACGAAATGCACTAAATCAAAAGACAAGCAACCTTTTGCAATAAATGTCTTGTGCTTCAAGGATTGTCTTGAGGTCCTTCGGGATAAGGAGAATGCCTTAAGTTCTTCTTCCTTCTTGTCCTCTCCTGGACTTAGCTATTAATAGATTTCCCTTCACCTTTGCAAACTCAAACAACAGTCAATTTACAAACAATCAATAGTCTAAATTTGACTATTTGAACACCTTTCAAGTCAAAAAAGCATATAGATGGCTTTGTCGATCAAGCATTTTGATTTGATACCACTTTCATCATGATACAACCTGTTCATGATGCAACCTGCTCCATGATACCACCTGCTCTAGTATAACTTAAGCTCTGATATCACCTTCTTTGAAGGTTGGGTTAATGAACCTGATGCTCTGATACCACCTGATCTAAAATGGGGCAATAAAGGCTTCTTGTCAGCTTACAAGAACCTCTCCCACTCTAAAGCTTATATATTCCCGAGATCTATGCTTATGATTAACCATTTGCGAAATAAATAACTTGAAATAGGTGTATGCTTTTAGTTTGCCTTTCACTGCCTAATTGCCTTAAGTTTATTTGCTTAAACTGATATATAAACACACATAATAGTAAATGCAACAAATAAACAAACACATAAAGGCAACAAGTTTAATTAGGAGTTCACCCTGATATCTTGGGCTACGTCTCCATGAGCTCTAGTCAACTCAACTAGGCTCTTTGGGATTATGGTGATGCTTCCTTTACAAGTTCCACACTTAACTCCATTGGTTTACAACTGAACCTATGGGTTTAGAATACCATCTTATCCCGCTGGTTGTCCATACTCTGCAGATAGATCTAGGCTTCTCTAGACTAGATTCCTTCAATCAGCACTCTGGGTTATCTTGAGCTCTTGGCTTATACCAACTCCCTAAGAGTTCTTTTACTGTCCCTGGAATTCCTTCTTCTATCTGCAGTACACTTCGAATGTCGGCAATAGCTTGATCATTTGATCTCTTTGTTGTTATGCAAGTTCATTACAGCCCATGGCTCTTAGAAGTCTGTTGTGAGCTCTCTGGCTCTGCGACTCTGGCTCTTTAGCTAACTGGATCTGGCTCTTAGCTCTCTGGCTCATCTAGCTCCGGCTCTCTTAGCTAACTGGCTTTGTCCGTCTAGCTCTGCCTCTATCAAGCCTCCCACCTCTCGTAGCTCCTTTGGATTGTGGCTCTGCCTCCAACCTCTAGTGGCTCTACCTTTGTTTGGTCCACTAGCTCTGAAGCACTTGACTCTCAAACTCTCAGGCTCTCTTTCCCTTCCTCTTTCTGAGGAGTCATCCTTTTGCCATTCACCCCCAACCTTTGGTGGTTTCTGCTTCTGCTTGGCTGTCTGACTCTACAACTATCTTTCTCTGTGGCTCTCCTACCTTCAAGCTCTCAGCTATGTGGCTCTTTGCCCAGCCGTGAGCTCCCTGAAGGGAGACTAGCTTCTTTGCTTGCCTCTCTGGCCTTTGAGGAATTCTCCGACTCTGCAACTTCCATCCGTTCCTTTGTCCCCAATCATGAGGAATCATCCCTTTTCGGCTCTTCAACTCTGCATGCTTCATAATGCATTCCCGTTATAGAAACGCCCGCTTATAGTGTGGCATAGGTGTGATGGACTGTTCCTAATGGAAATGAACCGGCGGGCATGGGGAACCCGGTCATTTTGCCTTCCTCTGGCATTCACTCCCAAAATAGCCAAATAACGGAATACACAGGCCAACGCATGAAAAACACAACACCAGCCTCTTAGTCAGACTTCAAATAATATGCAATCGCCCTTATAAGCCTTTCGGGTCCGTCCTTTCATCGCATATCGCAATCGCTTTGCATAGGCCAAAGACCCAAATACACAGAAAATACAAAGAAAATCTGCAAATCCAGATTTCAAATATTATGAAATCATGTCCATAACTGTATCAGGTCTAACCTTTATCGTATGTCGCAATCACACGTTGCATTAGCATGGCTCCTTTGTGTCGATCGCCGATCGCATATCGCAATCGCATGTCGCAAGTTGCAACGGCCCTTGTATCGGGGATTCGCCAATCGCCTATTGTCGATCTCTCTATCAGCGCTATCACTATCAGCCCATCACATCAGTGTATCGCATTGGCGTATGTCGCATGTAATGGCCCCCTTGGTATTTGCGCGGCCCGCTCGCCGATTGTCAATATCGCAATCACTAATCGCACATGTAAATGGCTCGGGGTTCCGATATTACATGAAGCCTTCCTCCAATATGATATGTTGGAGATCGCTAATTGAGGAGTCCTTCCGCCTTTGCTTAAGTCCTCCCTTTGAACTTTTCTGATGCGACATTTACATATAACTCCGCCTTTGACCCTTTTCTTTATTCGACTTGGACTTACAAAGGATTTGTGCCATTTAGCATGTTTTACCTCTTATATGAAATCTTTTAGACTTAGAGGTTTATCCAAGATCCATTTTGGATCAGTTTGGCACGTGCTGCAACAAATTAGACAAAAAGGTTTCATTTCAAATTATGATTCAGAAATTTAATATACAATCTTTGTATGTTGGGTTGTTCCTAACAAGCTCATAACAATTGACAAAACGGTTAAAATTTTCAAATACATGATGACATTTTTTTCTTTCAAATACCATCTTAAACTCATTAAATCCCAATTCAAAACTAAAAAATAAACACCATAAAACCCTACAAAAATGAATAGATCGGAAACCAATACTAGTGGAAAAGAATTACATTTACATCTTCAATTATTAAACCATGTGTAAGCACAATATATGTGGTGGTTCCATTCCCAGCTACCTAAAAAAATATACAATTATGCAATACCCTAGAGATCTATTGAAAAGCATTCATAGTTTATTTTCCATATCATTATTCATGGATATTTGTCTTATAACTTAGTCAAGATTATAAAATGTATTTCATTAGAAATAAAAAATATATTTCTTCGGTATTCTGAGGTGTGGAGTATGATTTCATTGTGCATCTTGTGCACTTTCACATATTTGTACTCCACACAATGAAACTTTTTTCCATATTCTAGAATTAAATCAATCTATTAATTTTATTGATTCCTATATCCAATTTCTTTGTATACAACATTGTTGTGTGTTTTATTCACATTTATTCTATGTTTACTTGATAAGGGTTTAGCTTACATTGTGCCAAATGCAAATATGTGGACAAATATTTCATTGTGCACTTAGTTTCCCTTTAGGTTTGGGGTATGTAATCTTTCATGACATTTTTGGATCCAGTTAGAGGAAGGGGCTTTGGGGATATGTGACACTTCCCAAATGAGATGATTGTCATATCCTAGATTCCAAAGATGCATGTATTCATAGCTTGCAATGTTAGTTGGTTCCCTAGGGACTAAATACTCATATGGGAAAACCGAATACCCTGATTTGTGAAGAAGAAATTTAAAAAAACTTAGCTAGCAACTAGATGAAGCTTTTATGGTCTACTTGCATTTGTATGCACTAGAGCTGCAGAGAAAGCACAATTAACACATATAACATATGCGTACTCTGCATGTGAACAATTTTATGTAATGAATAAATGTTATGTGGGACAATGGTTATGTGAAACAAACAACATAAACTTTTATTTAGAATGTTTGTACCTTTGCAGGAAGCTCTAACTGCGAAGGTGTGATTTTGCCTAGGTACGAAAAAATTATAGTGAAATCTTTTTTTGTATCTCTGCACTCCATATACCTTCAAACAGATAGAGCATATAACATTTTTTGAAATTTATAACAATGTTCTTTCAATTGTCAAATGTGATTTTAGAAAGTGTCTCTGCTTTATACTGGATCAATAGAATTAGGCAAATTTACTCTTTAAATAATTTAGTTATCGTATATGGATAAAAATATGTGCCATCACCTTATCGAATGAACCACAATTGTGAATAGCTATGGATGATGTAAATGGCGTCGTTTGGTCTCTAAATAGTAAGATGTATTTCAAATAAAATTGAATTGTTGAAAAAGCTTGTGGAACTAGTTTACAACTACAAGGCTTATTAATTGTTTCGCAGAACAAACATCATTTGGCTTAAATGAGCGTGTAAAGAAAGGAACAAAAGTTTTCTTCTGTAATGTTCCAATGCTCTAGATCATTTTCTTGTCCAAAAAATTCTTCTGCACGTCTACATTTGTGATCTTACAATTGTAATGCTCTAGATGTAGAGATGTAGAAGTGTGAATAAAGCACAATTAAAACATGTAACATATTCATATTCCATAAAAATTTAAACAATTGAAACATATAACATTTTTCAAACTTTCTAGTAAAAAGAACAACAAAATTTTTAGCTACATGTATATCAAGTGCGAAATAAGGGTGTACAGATGAACGCGCAAAACAAATAACGAAGATGTGGAGTTGCGGATACTTGTACTTTTTCCAATGGCTTTGGGTGTATATATGTGGTTGTGCATAGATATAGAAGAAGAATAATGAAAGTTTTTTTGCATTTTTATACTTCCTATCAAGAATATTGTGTGGACAATTCAACTATTATTGATTTACCGTCCAACTTAGAAATACAGAGCTCATTTATAGTAAACCATCAAAATGGGAAAAAGTCAATCTTGGAATGTTCATTTTCTTGTAAACTAGTATTTAATTATTGAGGCTCCTTGGATGCATGAAATAATGCTAATAGAGATACAGATTGCACCAATGAAAATAAAGCATCAATGCAGAGGAGGCTTTCACTATTTGGAATGCAGAGATGCTAAAGAAACTAATATATAATATTGCTCAGAATTTACTTGATATGAATTTTGAGACTCCACACAAGGAATATTGTCTAAAGGAATATTTCATTGTGCACACAAAATTTTCTGACCTCAGTATTCCTTACTATATGCTCAATAACTTCGCTTAATATACAAACTTGCACCTTCGCACATATTCCCCTCCACACAAATAAACTGATATGTAATATTGATCAATATTTCTCAATATGAGTTTTTGGACTCTGCATAATGTATGGATCCACAACTCCATATTTCACACAATGTATTAAAAAATATGAATATTTCATTATAATCCTAAGACACATTGTTGGGTGCTCACGTGTGCCAAGTGCGGAAGTGCAAATAAACTGAAAAAGCATAATGAAACATTTTTTCCACACTCTGCATAACTTTAAACAATTATAAAACATAACATAAAATGCACTATTCACATTACAACTGCATAAATATGGATGGAATTATTATTTATTGTAGGATTTGAGAGGAAAACTGCCATCATACATGCAAATGATAGGACTAGAATTTATTATGTTCTTAAATGCATGGAACTAGAAAAAATATTATTTGATTTGAGAAAACTTTCCTATCAACAATATCGTGCAGCAAAATAAACTATTATTGATTTGTTGTCCAGTTTTGAGATACATGGCACATTTACGATAAACCACCAAAAAAAATGTTATCATGCATGAAAATGATAGAATATATTGTGTTTTATGACGTATGGAAATGAAGAAAGTATTGCATGATGTGTCAAAAACAACCATTAAAATGGGAAAGGAAGAAAAGTAACCATAAAAATGGGTAGAAAGATTTCATTCCACCAATGTGATGCACAATGTGATAAGCTTGAAGCTCAAGATTAGAACTTTTACCTAAAACTTTGACTCGTCAGAAGTGAGATGATCCCAACATTTAACCATATAAAAGCAATTCATTACAGATACACTATTTGGTTGACCAACTAAGAAATACAAAGGAAAAATGATCGACTTTACACTATTTAGTTGAGCAACCAGGAAATACAAAATAAAAACTATGAACTTTATATATTTGATTATGCTTAGTGACCTTCTTACACTTCTTTCTTTAATCTATTCGCACAATCTCTCTCATCTCTTTTCTTTGAACTAAAATAAAGATACATGAAAATTTTGCACCTCTCGTACTAACAACTTCAATCATTTTCCTAAATTATCTAATAATGTCGTAATTTATTTAATTTGTTCTCAGCAAACTAATTAATATACATCAAAACCTTCTGTACGATAAAAATATTTCAAAATTATTACTAAATAAAAATTTGAAAAACCCCACTTCCTCACATGCCTGCAATTAGAAAAAATCATTAGCAAAATGTTAGTGCATCACGGAACATTATTTCTGCTTTGGTTTGCCGCAGGCGGTGCTCTTATTTTATGAGCTTAAAAACAAAATAATCATTTGCCTCAACATGATTCACGGGGACTTTTCCTCACTCCACCCACCCACTTGAGCTCCATGAACGTCACAATAGTTGTATTCTTTAATTTTTCTGGAAAGTGCCACTTTATGTTCTTCATTTTTCGAACGATTCCGTTAGTGTCAGAGTCAATGTTGGGGGCTACCTTACTTTTCCGTTTCCACCAAAGCCATCCAACGAGTTCTCCACATCCAAGCTTGACCGCCCATCACCAGAAAGTTAATGACTTCCACTTACTGCTGCCGTAATCAGAGAAAAACACTAGAATTTTATATCCTACTTTGCAAATTCCATGTTGCCACTGTCTAGGGCAAAATATGATATGTAGCGCTAACCAATGAATTTTCAGTAATTTGCTTCTAGTTGGCGAAGGTGGAAGATGGCTGGTCTTACGGATAAACTATAAACTATAATGTCAAAATGTAAAATGAAGATTATTGTGGTATAGATGTGTAGAGTAGTGTTTGTATCAAAATTGACTACATGCTCCGACTGTGATTAATCCTCGCTGAGTCAAAATTGTACATTTCCTAAAGACTAGTACATTTCCTAAGAGAGTTGAATGCGCAATTCTATCAAGCGTTGCACTGCACTCGGGCAGCTCTTCTCGCTAGTTGAGCCCTGCCCCTCCCACTTGTCATTAGTCTTGCAGCATTGATTCATTGATCCCATATCGTCTTCTACATCACTTTAGTGTATTAGATTGGCAATGGCAATCAAGAATCATAATACAGCTGTGCACTTGGGTTTTATATGGCTTCTGGTGTCTAGTGCTATGTTGTTGCAATCTAGTGATGCACACAGCTATATGAAGCGTGCACTCCCAAAGCCATGTAGGAATCTGGTGTTGTATTTCCACGATGTAATCTACAGTGGCCTCAACGCCATGAACGCCACATCTACGCTTGTGGGTGCTCCCCAGGGAGCTAACCTCACACTTCTCACTGGAAAAGACAACCACTTTGGAGATCTGGCGGTGTTCGACGATCCCATCACTTTGGACAACAATTTCTACTCCCCTCCGGTGGGCAGGGCTCAGGGGTTCTACTTTTATGACATGAAGAACACCTTCAGCTCCTGGCTTGGATTCACTTTTGTGCTTAACTCTACAGATTACAAAGGCACTATCACATTCTCTGGAGCCGATCCAATCCTTAAAAAATACAGAGATATATCTGTCGTGGGAGGCACCGGGGATTTCTTAATGGCAAGAGGAATCGCCACAATCTCTACGGATGCGTACGAAGGAGACGTTTATTTCCGTCTGTGCGTGAATATCACACTCTATGAGTGCTACTGATAGCATTTTCTTGTACTTCGTCTCTTCTCTCCTTCGGTTTTTGCGTTTCTATGTTCATCTAATTTGAATTCGTGTATTCCATACGGCATCTGCATGAATAGCATGCATGGAACATGTTCTGTAGTGTGAGAATCTTGTATTTCGATCTCGTGTAAGAATTCTACGCCGCTCGAATCGTTTTGTTTTAAAATATTGAAGTATTGGTTACATTTTGCTTTTAATGAGCCCGTCAATCTCATTTTCTACTTTGTTTCGCAAGATCAAGTTCTTGCTCAGCGAGGATCACTTCTAGCACCTAGGTATCTGTCTCTCTCTTGGTTGATTCTCTTTAAAATTGTTTTTAGTCTTTTCACTTTTAACGATATGATATATATTTATGATTCGAGAAAGAAAAATTCATAGTGTTTTTTTAGAATTGTATTTGTTATACAAATTAGTACAAATGTTGATATTTGCTGAGGCATATATCAACCAAATGGAATTATATTGTGGGCACATACACAAATAAAAATGAATTTATATTAATACACTCAAATATACAATGGATATAAATATTATTTCCCATCAATATTGTGCACAATGGTATAAATATTGTTTCCAATCACTATTGTGAATTATATTGACTAAACAAACGCATCAATCAAACAAACAAAATTAGTGTGTGTTTCAGATATATTGAACAAACTCAATACAATACATGAGCGATATATTGAGAGTCATAAAATTCTAGGTCAAAACGTACTTGTGCTAGTGCCTAGTCTCCTGTCTCAGACCAAGAGTAGATTGAGAATAAGAGCATATTCTATTTAAAAATATATGAACCTTCTTTCAGACATTAATTTGCACTGCAACTTCAAATCTATATGTGAGTTATTTCAGGTTGTAGGGGTTTTATCCAATTTATAAGTGGATTAGTGCATTCTTGCAGGTGATCAGATTTAGTGTCTGAAACTTTAAATTGTATTAATATAATTTTGAGTAGTGTACTAGAAAAAATTGGAAAATCTAATTCTAACTATTTGCTAAAATTAAAAAAAAACTAAAATATCACTAAAATTGAAAAAAACTAAATATCACATTAACATAACAAAATGTAATTCAAAATATGTCATTTCATAGATATACATTGTCAAAATTGATATATCTTCTCCTTGGAAGAATTCTCCAATGACTCCCTCCAACTTCTTTACAACCCATTTCCACTTAATTCCACACAAACCAAAGCAAATTTTGTTAAACCTATTTCTCATTCTTTATTGGTTCAACTAATTGCACTATAACAAACCAAAACAACGTCATGGGGATGACAATAACTGCAAAATTGAAGTTGGAATTGAAATTGTGATCAAAATCAAAATTGAAACACGTAGTGGAAGAGAAACATTATCGAAAGGGAATGGAAGAGGTGGCTTAACATGTGGAAAATTATTTTCAATTTGATAATTTTGGTTTTGAACCTGAAAATTTTCATCTCCCATCTCCTAAACCTTTAATTTAATCTGTCTAATTGTGACATAAATGAAGAATATTCAGCGTATATGAAATCTTGACCATCTAAACAATTTTTAATTTATAAATAATTAACATTCCTCGACCCCAATTCTAATACAGACCATGCCTATTTACATAGTTATGATCATTTTTATTTTTCATAAAACTTTCTTGAAAGAAAATGTTGATTTGGTACAGGAGGATATAAAGCAGAGCACGAGAGACGGGACCTCATCTAAGGGTGAGGATGAGGAGAAGTGTGCCTTGGATGAATGGAAAAGAAAGGAAAAGTGAAGAAATCCCAATCCAATGCAGATTCAAGACAAAGGGACAAGAAGAAAGACTTGTCCAGAATCAAGTGCTTTGACTGTCCTGAATTCATGCACTATGCTACGAAGTGTCCACACAAGAAATCAAGCAAGAAGACCGCATGAGAAGTAGTGGGTGAAGCCTTGGATTCACAGTGATGGGTAGTGTGTGGTATCTCGACAACAATGCCTCATTCCACATGACGAGAAACAAATAAATTTTCAGTGAATTGGAGAAGAATCCCGAGATGCACATCGAGATGGGAGATGATGGAAGGTATAACTTGACCAATATTGGTACATTTACTTTTCAGAGGGATTTTGGCTCCGCTCTCAGGCTCAAAGATGTGATGGTTGTACCAGGTATGAAAAAGAATCGAGTTTCTGTAGCTAGCTTGGAGGACTGTGGCTGTGATACTAAGAGACTTATGCAGGATGCGAGGGAGAATGTGGGTGCTCCTTCAAATCAGCACAAGTAGAGGAGGTCACCAGATCGGTACACAGGCTACATGGCTCTAATGACTGAGTTAGTGGAGATTAAGCCATCCTCTTTCGAGGAAGCAGTAGAAAAACTGGTATGGGTTGATGCCATGGTGGAGGAGTACAAATCCATTGTGAAGAATACTGTTTGGGAAGTGGTACCAAGACCAGTAGACAAATCAGTTACGGGTTCGAGATGGATCTTCAAACTGAAGCATGTAGTAGATGGAAGCATAGAAAAGTAAAAGGCCTGATTTGTGGCTAATGGGTACTCTAAGGTTGAGGGGATTGACTGTGATGATACGTTTGCTCCTGTAGCAAGGTACTCATCAATCATATCAATCCTTGCTTTGGCTACAAAGATGGGGTGGAATATCCACCAAATGGATGTGAAAACAACATTCCTCAATGGATTTATGGAGGATGTGTCTATCGAGAAACCAGAAGGTTTCGTTAATTTTGATCGAGAGTCTCATATGTGCAGACTCAAGTGAGTTTTGTATGGTCTTAATAAAGCACCTCATGCTTCGTACATAAGGATCGATAACTATCTCACTGATTTGGGCTTCACCAAAAGTGAAGCAGATGCAAATCCCTTTCATATTTTGGTAGAAGGTAATTTTTTTATTATTTTTTTATATGTTGATGAATTGATCTTGACTGGTGATGAGTAGATGATCAAATCTTACAAGGAGGACTTTGCAAGAAAGTTTGAGATGAAGGACATGGGTCTCATGCACTACTTCCTTGGGTAGGAAGTATGGAAAGGTGATGGGGAATTGTTTGTCTCTCAGGGCAAGTATGCCAATGAGATACTTTAGGGGTTCCGCATGGATAGGTGCAAACCCATGGAGACTCCTCTAGCAACAAATCAGAATAAAGAGGATGCCACTTCACATGAGGAAGTGGGTGCGGTTGTTTACCAATATTTGGTGGGTTGACTCATGTATCTTGTGAAAACATGACTAGACATGTGCTTTGCACTCAACCTGTTGAGCCAAGCTATGGTTAGGTCAACCAAATTGTTTTGGAGAGAAGATAAGCATGTTCTATGGTACCTCAGAGGCACTACCTAGTTTGGACTATGGTACAGACGAATAGAGGGAGTGAAGCCATGTGGATCCACATATGCATATTAAGCGGGAAGTCCATCAGACCAGAAGAGTACATCAAGTGGAATTTTCAGTGTTGGATCCATAACAGTCTCTTGGTACACGAGGAAGCAGAGATCAGCGGAACTAAGCTCAACAGAAGCAGAATACATGGCTGCAAGTCAAGCATCATGTGAGGTGGTCTAGATGAGAAAGATACTTGTTGGATTTTTTGGTCAGATGATGGATCCTACTGTGATTTATTGTGATAATCAGGGTTGTATCAAACTCTTTGAAAATATTATTTTTCATGATGGATCCACATATATTGATATCTGGTATCAACATTTATAGGATTGTGCGCAGAGGCAGATTATGTTGTTGCGGTGCATTCTAACAAAGGAACAAGGTGTCGATATTTTGACAAAGCCCTTATCAAGAGGGAAGTTCAAGTTCCACAGCTGGGGGATAGTGGTGGTTGTTAATCCCTTTCTTGCTTGGACAGAGTGTTGAAAATGCAACAAGAAAATCTAAGTTTGAATTTGCCTTGGTCAAACTAGAGAAATTCGAATTTCTATTTCAACAAAAATCTTGGAGGTAGTTAACTAAGATGACATGGCACTTGTCACTCAATTAACTTAGTTAATTAGAGTTAGGGAAGCTTTATTTCATTTCAATATATTTCATTTCTAATTTGTAGCAATCTTTTTTAGTTAATTTGAGATATTTTAAGTTTAATTGGTTCTAACTGTCAAAAGAACTAGTGGAGGTCAAGTTTTGGAAATGGAAATTCAACCACACTTAGTGATCAACTAGTTAACTGTTTAGTCCACCCAAAATAACTATTGCATGTAGAGAATTAAAGTTACCCATTTGAGATAGAGATTCCAAGGCAGTGTACTCCCATTTGTAGCATATTCCAATGTGTATAGGTGGTGCATGTAGTCAGAGTAAGGATCCTAGGGAATTGCGCAATTCAACAGTGGGAAATTCCTAAATAATAGGGGTCAATTTCCCAATGAAACAACACAATGAAATAGGACCTTAGAGGGCTTGAAAATTGGCTCAGCGTTGGCTAGAGTTAGTCAGTCAAGTATGTTATAGCTCCAAATCTCACTATTATGGTTTTTGGTTCTACACCCATGGCCTAGGGCAACCCCTCCTTCCAGACCTGGTCCCAAATCTAAAAAACAATGTTTTATTCCCTGTACGCGACATTGCCCTGAGTTAAACGCGTGTATACATGGGTTCATACATACCCAACCCGCGTATATGTATTAAAACACTTAAAAAAATATAAAACTCCTTATTTTCGGGCGGAGATCGTGGGTTTTACCTGCTGATCACCTGTTAGTGCCCGTGGCCTCAACTGTCCCAACCAATTCCTAACTAAAAAACTACTTTGGAATTGGTATAAAAAGACACCAAAGGGAAGGCCTAAAGGAGGAGAGAGTATAGAGAAAGGTTATTATACTGAGATTTCCCCCTGATCAGGTCTGAAGACCCTTGTTCCTTCTGCACTTCCCCCATTTTGTACAGGAAACTCTTGTTTCCTTGTGATTTGATGCTCATCCCTTAGTTATGACATCTTGGAGTGAGTACTGGAAGAAGACCTACTAGAGGCTTGAGGCGGGACAGATCCAGAAGGAGGCTGAGCTTTGAGCCTGCAGAAGTGGTTCAGGTGATATTTCTCTTTTTTGTACTATTCTATTTGTCTAATAAAGAAACACGTCTTATTCCTGATATGCTTCTTTCTTTATGTTAATGATGTTCATGTTTGAATTTCATGTATGAATGGATGTCTAAAAGTTTATAAATAACTCCTTTCTTGTATAACATAAAGATGATTTTCATATAAATCTTTGTCCATATACTGCTGCATTCTTTGGAATTGTTGGTTTTGCAGGGCAAAGGAGTGAAAGGGACGTGAAGAAGGGTTTGGACCCTTGAGGAACTACCCGAACGTAGGACCTGAGGTACGTCCTTCTTACTTTAGAAATAGGTTTTTCTAGCATAATGGCTGTGTGTGTGCATGTTTCTTGGTTTAGACAACTTTCAGTCTGCTAGGGTTCCACCCAAAAGCCCTAGGGGATAAAATCCCTCAACGGAATTGGCGACTCTACTGGGGACAACACTCTTGTTGTTCCTAGTTTGGGTGTTTGTCAAGCCTATCAGGGCTCAGTTGCTTGCTGGTTTATTGTTATTGTCTGGTCTGTTTTTGACTTCTGAGTTTTACCAGTTTCTTGAGTTTGTTTTTTATTTTTCCTGAAATATTATATATACGCTGTTTTTTTTAGTTACAGAAGCGTATAAACGCTTGTTGTCTGAAGTAAACCCGCGTATACGCAGGTTTCCTCAGAAACAGTCGCGTATACACGCAGTCTGCATTAAGTACAGTCGCGTATATCTGTCAACTTTCAGGATTTATAAATCTTTTTGTCTCTGGATTTTGTCTGGTGTTTTCAGTCGGTTTGAGACAATCATCTTTGTCAGTATCAGTTTTCTGTTTTACAGCGAGCATCCTTACTCCGAGTTCTCTATAATTATAAGGAGTTTTGGTCTTGTTTTGTGTTTTCAAGTGTCATCATATTTTTGCTAAAAACACGCAAGATTTCTTGATTGGAATCTTGGCTGCTCTGAGTGATCAGAGAAGAAAGATTGTTATCAATCTTTGTGTTCAACTTTGCTTCTTGGTGACTTTTTATTTGCTTAACGAAATCGATTTTTATGACCATTTACTTCTTTGTTTCATCAAAGTTGTCATTTGATACTTTCTTGAAACTGTCTTTTTGATCTTTTTTGGTCTTTGTTACCAAAGCTTTCCTTACTGCTTTCGATTGTCAAAAAGCCTTTTTGAACACATTTGTTTTTTGTTGAGTTTTCATTCTTTGTTGGGTGTCAACTTGAAAAAAGTGTTTCTTGCTTGTTTTTTCAATCGCGAAGTGTCAGTTTTTGTTGAGAGCATTTTCAAAAAGACCTTTTTGTTGCTACTTTCAAGTGAAATTTTTGAAAATTTTTTGTTTTTGCTTTCTTGAATTTGCTTTTCATTTAGTTTCCTTTTGCTGAATGAAAGTGTTTTTTGTTATCTTGAGTTTTGCTTTTAGTATTTAGATGAATTGTAGCATCTTTGATTCCATCTAAATATTGTAAGTGGCAAAAAGAAAATTTGGTAAACAAAAACAACTTTTATTTCTTGTTAGAGTAGTTTTTCAATCTTGCATCAAGCATTTAGTCTTGCGTTAGGATAGATTTGCATCTCTTTTGGCATAAAATAGTTTTGTTAACTTTTGAGTGTGAAGTGTGAATGAAAAGAAAAGAAAAGTTTGTTTCATTAGAAGTTTCCTCCTGAACCCTGTAGAGATTACTTTTCATCGAAAAACAATGACAAAGTGCATACACATATAGTTAAGTTTTATTAATTTCCTTTGCATCGAAAAACACACCACTAGTTTCACTTCCATCATCCTTTGACTTAAAGAACAACCCTTAAAATCAAGCGCTAATTAAAATCAACTATAACTTTTTCTTTTAAGTTAAATACACAAACAAGTTTTAGTATTTTAGGGCCTTGGAATAGGCGAGTGGAGAGTTAACCCTCCAAGGCCATATTAAACGTCAAAACATAGGAGTCTGATTAAAGAGAGAAAATCCAATAGCGTTAGGAAGGCCAGGAAAGCTCCAGATCTGGGAGTTAAGCACGAGGGTCTGTGAAGACAAGGAAGAGAGATACCCCCTCTCCTACTTTTCCAAACTTACCTCACAACTGTTCCACCTGGCTTCTATGACGAGTTGGTGTCCTTAGTTGCCACTCCTAGGAAACTACATAGGTGGCTGCGGAGGGGAATCCCATGGCACCTGAGGTCGACGTTGTATCACTCTCAACAACACTACTGGAGGACACCCTTACGAAGCTTGGGGGCTTTCACCGGCGCAGACTATTGTTAGGAGGTCAGCGTAACTTCCTCTGATACCTTCGCTGATAGGCCTGGGCCCTCATCACCCCAGACTATCTTCGGAAGGCCCTTTATTTTCCACTTTCTCGTATTTTGGTGTCCTGTCCTAATCACCCGGAGCGGAAATACTTGAAAGTTGTTTTGATTGGCTGTATCTTTAGGGAATTTTAGTGGGTGCTTTGTGCTCTTAGTCGGCCTAGCTTTAAATTTCTTGAGTCTTTAGTTAGATTTCTAAACAAAGAATTCAAAGTGGCTGACCGATCTCCAATGAATTTTCGGTAATTTGCTTCTAGTGGGCGAAGGTGGAAGATGGCTTGTGTGGTATAGATATGTGGACTAGAGTTTGTATCAAAATTGAGTACATGCCCCCACTACAATTATTAATCCTTACTAGTCAAGCCTGATATGGAAGTTGAACCTATACTAAAGACTAGTCCACTCAGTGACAGTCCGTTCATATATAGAGAGTTGTATGGGCAATACTATCAAGCGTTGCACTGCACTCGCGCAGTTCTTCTCGCTAGTTGAGCCCTGCCCCTCCCACTTGTCATTAGTCTTGCACCATTGATTCATTGATCCCATATCGTCTTCTACATCACTTTAGTGTATTAGATTGGCAATGGCAATCAAGAATCATAATACAGCTGTGCACTTGGGTTTTATATGGCTTCTGGTGTCTAGTGCTATGTTGTTGCAATCTAGTGATGCACACAGCTATATGAAGCGTCCACTCCCAAAGCCATGTAGGAATCTGGTGTTGTATTTCCACGATGTAATCTACAATGGCCTCAACGCCATGAACGCTACTTCTATGCTTGTGGGTGCTCCCCAGGGAGCTAACCTCACACTTCTCACTGGAAGAGACAACCACTTTGGAGATCTGGCAGTGTTCGACGATCCCATCACTTTAGACAACAATTTCCACTCCCCTCCGGTGGGCAGAGCTCAGGGATTCTACTTTTATGACATGAAGAACACCTTCAGCTCCTGGCTTGGATTCACTTTTGTGCTTAACTCTACAGATTACAAAGGCACTATCACATTCTCTGGAGCCGATCCAATCCTTAAAAAATACAGAGATATATCTGTGGTGGGAGGCACCAGGGATTTCTTAATGGCAAGAGGAATCGCCACAATCTCTACGGATGCGTACGAAGGAGACGTTTATTTCCGTCTGTGCGTGAATATCACACTCTATGAATGCTACTGATATCATTTTCTTGTACTTCGTCTCTTCTCTCCTTCGGTTTTGCGTTTCTATGTTCATCTAATTTGAATTAGTGTATTCCATATGGCATATGCATGAATAGCATGCATAGAACATGTTATGTAGTGTGAGAATCTTGTATTTCGATCTCGTATAAGGCCATATCCAATAAGAATTTTTACGCCGCTCGAATCGTTTTCTTTTAAAATATTGAAGTATTGGTTACATTTTGCTTTTAATGAGCCAGTCAATCTCATTTTCTACTTTGTTTCGCAAGATCAAGTTCTTGCTGAGCGAGGATCACTTCTAGGACCTAGGTATCTATCTCCCTCTTGGTTGATTCTCTTTAAAATTGTGTTTAGTCTTTTCACTTTTAACGATATGATATATATTTATGATTCGAAAAAGAAGAATTCATAGGGTTTTTTTAGAATTGTATTTGTTATACAAATTAGTACAAATGTTGATATTTGCTGAGAGGCATATATCAACCCAATGGAATTATATTGTGGGCACATACACAAATAAAAATTAATTTATATTAATACACTCAAATATACAATGCATATAAATATTATTTCCCATCAATATTGTGCACAATGGTATAAATATTGTTTCCAATCAGTATTGTGAATTATATTGACTAAACAAGCGCATCAATCAAACAAACAAAATTAGTGTGTGTTTCAGATATATTGAACAAACTCAATACAATACATGAGCGATATATTGAGTCATAAAATTCTAGGTCAAAATGTACTTGTGCTAGTGCCTAGCCGCCTCCTGTCTCCGACCAAGAGTGATTGAGAATAAGAGCATATTCTATTTAAAAATATATGAACCTTCTTTCAGACATTAATTTGCACTGGAACTTCAAATCTAGATGTGGGTGTCTAAGGTTTTAGGGGTTTTCTCAAATTTACAAGTGGATTAGTGCATTATTGCATGTGATCAGATTGTGTGTCTGAGCTTTTAAATTGTATTAATATAATTTTGAGTAGTGTAACTAAAAAAAGTTGGAAAATCTAATTCTAACTATTTGGGAAGTGTTATTGTTGTTATTTTACATGTCTTAGTTCAATTTTAGATAGTTTAGTTAAGTTGAGTTTCACTGCAGCTATATATTTAATGTTATCTTAATTTATTACTGATGTATTCAATGTAATCTTATTTAACTGATTCTTAATATTAAGAAGAGTAATCCTTTGCTTCATGTTTTCTCTTAGTGTGCCTCCAAAAAGAGCAGCAGAGACCAAAAAATAGAAGAAGAGAAAAGTCTTTGCTGTTTGAAGCAACTAGTTGTGTGAAGTGGTTTTGCGAAGAAGGCAAGTCAGAATTTTAAAAGGAAATGTCTTTAAGAGAAAAAGTCTTCGCTGTTTGAAGAAACTAGTTGTGTGAAGTGGTTCTGTGATGAAGGCAAGTCAGAATTTTAAAAGGATATATCTTTAGTGCAATTTTTTGGAATTTCTAGTGTCGAAAGCTTAGAAAAATTTGAAGTGAAATTTTGATTTTTGTTATTTAAATTGGTTTTGTAATTGTACTTATAGGTTCAGTACCCTCAAAAACCCCTAGGGCACTTAGATTGAGCAGAGATTGCTCATCAAACTTGTGATTTCAATAAATTCCTACTAAATTTTAGAGAAATTAGACAAAAAAAACCTACCAGAATTTTTTTTAAAAATCACACTAAAAAAAACCAGATAGATTTTAAAAGTTCAAGAGAAAGAAGCACATTGTTTCCTCAAGTTAAAAAGGAGACGGAATTTTTTTGTTTGTTTAAAAAAATTGAGTGATCAACACAGCCATGCTCATAAAACAAGTGAAAATATCCGGAAGTGCGCTGACGGTAAGCTTCCGGTGGTTGGTTTTAATTAGAGCACGTCACAATGAAAGTAAAAAGGCAATTAAGCCACGTTCTCCTTAAGGCAAGAACGTCAGTTGATTTGGGGGCATTTGACACCTATAGTCAAAAGGCAACTAAGCTTCTAGTCAATTATTTTTGCTAGTAGCCTTTTATTTTAAAAGAGTAGTTTAACGAGGTGGAGTAATTGTCCGGCCAAAAGTGGTTGGTGTCTGGGTAAAAAAATTTCAAAAGATCTTGTAGGTGCACTGTTTGAATCGTGTTTTTGATGGTGGAAACCAGTTCAGCACCATAAAACATTTAAGAAACTTATAATTTTTAACAACTATAACTTGGGTTTACAAAAAACTTTGTCAAATTTTCTCTAAATATAATCAGAATTTCCATAACTTTCCATACAACTCCTCAACCTCGTTAGACCACTCGATTCTAAAAAGGGAAAGTTCTTTTTAAGACATAAGACAAGGTTGAACCCCGAATGTCAGGCAGGTCAACAGTTCGAACCACGGGGATTATGACAAAATCCCTCGACGTAGAAAAGTCAAAGCTTCGTTTGGTATGTAAAAGATTTAGAGCAGAACTATATATTTTTTTTAAGAAATGCTCCTGGAATAATTAAAAAGGGGCATGTGCATAGGTCGAAATTTTAAAAGGGGTTTTCTGAGATTTAATTTTTTAATTTAAATATTA
>APFE031350874.1:48721-68641 GCA_000404065.3 Pinus taeda
AATCCCCGAAGGGCACTCCCGCAACAATACCTCATTCCACATGACGAGAAACAAATAAGTTTTTAGTGAATTGGAGAAGGATCTCCATATGCACATCGAGATGGGAGATGATGGAAGGTATAACTTGACCGATATTAGTACAGTTACTTTTCAGAGAGATTTTGGCTCCCCTATCAGCCTCAAAGATGTGATGGTTGTATCGCGTCTGAAAAAGAATCAGTTTTCTGTAGCTGGCTTGGAGGACTGTGGCTACGATGTAATATTAAGAAAATGGAAGGTTTTCCTGAGACATATTTCCATGGGACAAGTGAACCAAATCAGGGTTTGAGTGAAGAACCTCTATAAATTAGATGTGGAAAACTCTACAACATTGAGCACAAAAGCAAAGAAGGTGCAGAGAAGAGATATCGACGAATTATGGCATAGAAGACTTGGTCATTTGCATCATGGTGCTTTTAAGATCATGCAACATATTTCTACAAGCCTCCCCAAAGGAGCACTAGAGCATCAAGATACATGCAAATGGTGTACATTGGGGAAGTACACAAAATCCACCTTCAATGATCGGTAGAGCAGGGCACATGCAGTCTTTGAAAGGATCCACTCTGATTTTTGTGGACCTTTTTTGACAACCTCCACTACCAAGAATAGGAATTATTTATATTTATAGATGATTTCTCACGGAAGTGCTTGATCTATTTCATGTAGAAGAAAGACCAGACATTCTAAAAATTTGTTGAGTTTAAAGCAATTGTTGAGAAAGAGAGTGTCAGGAAAGTGAAGGCTATAAAGGGCAATAATGGTGGTGAATAAATTTTGAATGAGTTTAAAATGTATATGCAAAGGAAGGCATTCAACGAGAGTTGACAACACCCCATAACCCATAACAACATGGGGTGGTTGGGAGGAAAAACATAAGTATTGTGGGAGAAACATAGGCGATGTTGCATGACCAAAACCTACCTGTACACTTGTGGGCTGAAGCATGCAACACAACAGTTTATTTGTAGAACAAGAGTCCTCATAGGATACTTAGCATGAGTACACGGAAGGAAGATTTTTCGAAGAAGAAACCAGATGTGGCACACTCCAAGATCTTTCGATCATCATTTTACTGTCATGTTTCCAAGGAAATAAGGAAAAATCTAGAGCCGACAACAGAGTTGGGCTTATTTGTGGGGTACACAAATACATCTTGTTGGACACCTAATCCACAATGGGTTAGTGTGGAAGCCGAATGGACAAAAGGAGTCCAAGAGACCTTGGGATGTGAAACCCAAGAGTCACATATTGTACTATAAATGTATATCAATTGTTAATAAAAAGGTACTCACATGATTTATCTTTCCTATTGTTCTTTCTCCCATGTGTGTTTAACATGGTATCAGAGCATGCATACTCCTGCCTGCATAATTTCTTTGAACCATTTGTTTTATGAAAATGTTGAATATCTGGCCAGGAAGAACAGTTTGTAAGTATTTTTCATTATTAATATGATAAGTGTGTTTTAGAGTTTATTGATGGTTTTAGAAATTGGGTGTTAATTTCTGAAATTGAAACTTGAGTGATGCGCACTTGTATTGGATGTGTTTATGAATTCAAGGACAATTGAATGAATTGAACTTTGTAAGGACTGGCAGATCGATTTGAATAATCGATGTCGATATTGTCAAAACTATAATGCAAATTTGTTTGAGTGTAAGAAGGCGTTGAATCAAGCCTGAATCAAAGTCGTGGAATGGCAATTAATTGGAAGCTGTTGTATATTTAGTTTCTGAAATTGGGTTCAATATCAATCAAATTGTAAATGGCGCTTATAATACCTTGAATGCGTGATCAATTTTAGCTGTGGAAAGATCGATGTATGTCGAGATCGATTGAGCATTTGCTATAGTATTAAATTGGTGTTGGCTGTGATATATAGCGCTGAGTTTGTGCAAGATGTTCAATGCGTGCTACATAAAACTTCAATTGAATTTAATTTAAGATCACACGCTGTTTGGTTGCATTGTGAGAATTGGATAACACATTGAAAGTGCAGCTATGTGACGGAATGCTGAGAGAAGCAGCTACGTTGAAATTGAATCTGGTTCAGAGATTGAAGAGAAAAGAGAAATATGGATTTCAAAATTGTTACAGTATCAACTGTTTACTATCAAGGCAGTGAACATTAATATCCGAATCAGGAGCTATCGTGTTCAGACAGTTGTCTGACCATCAGTGCAGAGTCAGAGTGCTCTCGAAAAGTACGACCTTACGGTATTGTTCTATTTCACCTTACTAACACCAAGCATCAACTCTAAAATCATGGTGCCCCTCCAATGGTTGCTTCTGGAAAACGTTCAATAGAGTACTTGTGTTGGGTAATGTACATAATAGGTACACCAGGAATCTTCCTGATTCGACGCTTTAAATCTCGATCACATGTAGCTACAATATAACATTTCTGTTGTGTAACACGTTCTACAATGCAGTCATCTGCATAAGTGCATCCATGTGTGCAAGGCAATCTTTCAAACCAAGGGTCCTTCGCAATTCTTAAAGGAACACGATACTTCTGTTCTAGCTTTTCAAGTTCAGCCATCACACAGTCTGTGATACAAGGAGTACATTTTGCATACAGGCAATCCATTATTGCTTTCTCCAAGTCGAGATTATTTTGGATCGAGAATTTGATGAAATTGGTATCAACCAAAACAAGATACAGCGGCCCCAATGCGGTGTTGTATTTGAAGAAGAGCGCTGAAGAGACATTAGGAGTCTTCTTTGATTTCCCCATGTTTGATGGTGAACCCTACAGAGAGTATGATGTACAAAAAATGGACTTCTGTGTCCAGGAGAAGAATGTGATAGTTGGAGGCTTGTTTGAACCACCACAGTATTAATCTTCTTTGCTCCTCCTTTGGCACAATATCTCATCTACAAATCTGCGGAAGATTGAAACAAAAGCATCATATTCTCGTCTCATCTGCATCATCAATGAAACCCTACCCTTCACTTGACCATCACTATCAATTGATATGACACTAGTTTTAAAACTCTTGCGATTTCGTCTAACTTCAATAGGACGGAGGCTCATGATATTCTCTTGTCATACGTCGGTGACCATAGTTCGGTATCAATGCGAATGGTGTAATGGTGTGTTACACTACTATTGAATGAGTGTATATGGTGCGTTACACTGCCTACTGAACGGTATCAATGCGAATGAGTGTAATGGTGCGTTATGCTACTATTGAATAAGTGTATATGGTGCGTTACACTGCCTACTGAACGGTATCAATGCGAATGGTGTAATGGTGCGTTACGCTACTATTGAATGAGTGTATATGGTGCGTTACACTGCCTACTGAACGGTATCAATGCGAATGGTATAATGGTGCATTACTTATTGAGAAGAAAAGCTTGCAGATCACATGAGAGAACAACAAGGATTAGGCTCTATTTTTCATTAATATGCGAGCGAGCACTTACCCATGGGCTGCAACCAGACGTCTCAGCCAATGAAAATATTATGATTGAACGTTCTTACACAAAGAATAAAGAGAAGATAGATTCGATATCTTCATACTCTCTTTGGAGCAGAAGTTATAGTAAGTTATCAGTGAAGATAAGTCTCGTGTTTAAAGACAAAGGAGTAAAGAAGCTACGAATCTTCCGAACGGAGTAGCATTCAATCACCTATTCCAATCATTATTTGTTTTTATCTATTCCTATCTTTCGAGCAACCAATAATTTCCGTAGTTGCTCCCTCCCTATTTATTAATCGAGTTACAGTTCCATCCGCGTGTGAATTTTCGTTTGTAGCAGTTAACTCTGTATAATGCTGAAGTGCTCGCATATATAAGCCAGCTTTCTCACACAGTTGTGAAATACGGGGACGGTCATAGTGACTAAAGATTTTCCATGATTGCATCAGCTACATTTGGGAAAGTGATCAGTCCAGCGGACAACCACCTTCCATTTGAGACATCATCAGTGCAAAGTTTACAACACCCTAGGGAGCGGAGCGCAAAATAGTCTGGAGGAGAAATAAGTAGTCTTGAAGACTGGGCAAGTCGCCTCTACTAGAAAGTGCGATCTATATGTGCAATTGTAAGGAGTGTTGAAGAAGAATGAGAGGCATAACAATCATTCATTCACGAGGTTGCAATTGTTGTGGCAAGCAGGTCCAGCATTCAACAGTCTGCGATCCTTTGAAGATCACAAAACTGGGATCTCTCATTGCCTGAAATTTCGATTGAAATGGTTAAATGTGATATAGTTGCAATTATTTATAATTTTATAGACCAATTTGTAGCTGAAGATAACATCACTTCTCTGATTATATTGGTCTGAAATGGATAAAATAGATGATGTATTGAAACTACTGAATAATTTAATACTTTCCACTGTTGATGAGATGGTTAAGATCAACAAAACCTCTCTTTCCAATATTAAAATTTGTCTCCAAAATGCACATGAGAGTATTGAGTTTTTGCAGCTTGAGACAAAGCTACAGCAGGAAGAATTATAGTAGTGGAGTCATCATTCTGAACCTGTTTCTGTTCAGAAGATTGAAACAGACTCCCATAAACAACAAGTCAATAATGTTATAGTTCATCCAAATAAAGCAACAATTGAACATGTAGATGCAGAAACTTAGTCTGCACTTCCCAAGCCCATCATCAGACCTTGGGAACAGCTTGTCAACAACAAGCACAAAACTGGTCTTGGATATGACAAGGACTTGTCCTTTCATATTCCAGACTACTCAAAACCCATTCAGTTTCAGAGTGCTGGTTTCATTCATGACAGTTCATCTGCTCCTCATGATAGTTCAGCGTCAACTGTTCCAGACTCTCCCCCTCTTCCACAGCAACAACAACAACAGATTGTGAAATGCCAACACTGTGATCGAGTTGGCCATTTGAAAGATCACTGTTTTGATCTTCATCCATGTAAGCATTGTCATAAAACCAGTCATTCTTCACACATATGCTTCAGAAACAAACATCCTGCAAGAACAAAGATTCATCTTGGATGGATTGCTTCTTGGCAATGGGAATCAACGGCTAAGAAGATATTCCAAACACATATCAGAGCTTGTTCTAGAGTATTGAAAAGTTTTGCAGCTGAGTTTTCTCCATCATCTCACCTTGTATCTGACATGGGGGGAAATGATGGTCATCTACAAGCTTCAAAGCTACATCAAGCGAGCCTGAGCCACAACCTGCCACACCAGTTTCAAAGTTGTAGCCAGAGACAAAGATGCCCGTGAACATGCCTTCAGTTGGCAATCTGGGACACTTCCTCTAGCAGAAGACTTCAGCTTCTTGCCAGTTTCGGAAGAATTCCAAGAACAAAATTGAGAACACTTCCTCTAGCAGAAGACTCCAGCTTCTTGCCAGTTTTGGAAGAGCTCCAGGAATTGCATTAAGCATTCCAGATTTGTTGGTCATCCTTAAACCATCACAGGTTGAGACTTCCCTTTTCAGGTTGAAGTTTTCCCTTTTATGCGGGGTGAGACCTCCCTTTTATGGTTGAAGGTTTCCCTCTTCAAAACAATAGGAGCACTCCCTCTAGCAGAAGACTTCAACTTCTTGCCAGTTTTGGAAAAGTTCCGGGAACTGCACTAAGCGTTCCAGTGTTGGTGGTCATCCTTAAACCACCGCCCTTTATACCATCATTTTAGAGAGCACGTTCAGCCTAGTGTTGCCATGCATGTTTGCACATTTTGTATTACGACTCTCTTCTTGGACTCATACATAACCCTTCGGATTAAGGGGGGGAATATTGGACACCTAATCCTCAATGGGTTAGTGTGGAAGCCGAATGGACAAAAGGAGTCCAAGAAACCTTGGGATGTGAAACCCAAGAGTCACATATTGTACTATAAATGTATATCAATTGTTAATAAAAAGGTACTCAGATGATTTATCTTTCCTATTGTTCTTGCTCCCATGTGTGTTTAACACATCTCACAACTATCGTGTGTAATTTTCATCCCTTAGGATGACATTGGTCAGAAGGGGTATGAAACTTGATGAAGAGAAGAAAATGAGGTGTTCTCTTAAGAGCGAGCTTTAAGTGTAGTATGATCATGAGTGTTTGGCTCCAAATGAAGAACCTCGGGAAGTTGTGGAGAAGCCATAAGTAGAGAAGCAGAGAGTGAAGAAATCCACTCAGGTAGATACATTTAGAGAAGGAAGGAAGCGAACTAGGGAATATGAAAAATTATTGTAGGATGCTAGAGAGAATGTGGGAGCACCCACATCACAACGCAGACAGAGGAGGTAACCAGATTGGTACATTGGCTAAATGGCTCCAGTGAGTGAGCTAGTAGAGACAGATTCATCCTCATTCGAGGAATTTGTAAAGAAACTAGTATGGGTTGATGCTATGGTAGAGGAATATGGTTCCATCGTCAAAAACAATGTTTGGGATGTGGTCCCAAGACCAGTAGACAAATCAGTGGGTGGTTCAAGATGACTTTACAAAGAAAAGCATGCAGTAGATGGGAGCATAGAGAAACACAAGTTCAGATTTGTGGCTAAGGGGTTCTCTCAGGTGGAGGGAATTGACTATCAGGAAACCTTTGATCCAGTAGCAAGGTACTTATCCATCAAGTCAATTCTAGCATTGTCATGATAGATGGGGTGGAAGCTCCACTAGATGGATGTGAAGACACCATTCCTCAATGGAGTTATTGAGGAGGTGGTGTATATCGAGTAGTTAGAGGGGTTTGAGACTATTGGCAGAGAGTCACATGTGTGTAGACTTAAACGAGTGTTGTATGGACTCAAGCGAACACCTTGTGCTTCTGTACTAAGATCGATAGATATCTCAATTGTTGGGGCTTC
This sequence comes from Pinus taeda, assembly GCA_000404065.3. Lineage (NCBI taxonomy): Eukaryota > Viridiplantae > Streptophyta > Pinopsida > Pinales > Pinaceae > Pinus > Pinus taeda. Next base: position 55,564 of record APFE031350874.1, read on the forward strand.
ACCAAAAGTGAAACAAATGAAAACCTTTATCATATTATGGTAGAAGGTAAATTATTGATTATTGTTTTATATTTTGATGACTTGATCCTTACTGGTGATGAACAGATAATCAGATCTTGTAAGGAGGACATTGCAAGAGAGTTCAAGATGAAGGACATGGGCCTCGTGCACTACTTCCTTGGTTTTTATGTATTGTAAGGAGATGGGGAACTATTTATCTCTCACAGCAAGCATGCCAATGAGATACCTAATAAGTTCAACATGGGCAAGTGCAAACCCATGGAGACTCCTCTAGCAAGAAACTGGAGGAAAGAGGATGCTACTTCAGGTGAAGTAGTAGAGCCTACCATTTATAGACAACTTGTGTGTTCACTCATGTATTTGGTGTACACATGACCAAACATGTGTTATTCAGTTAACCAACTTAGTCAAGCAATGGTTAAGCCAACTAAATTGTATTGGATTAGCAACAAAGCATGTGTTGAGATACCTCAGAGGCACTACTAAGTTTGGATTTTGGTATAGATGGACATAGGGAGTGAAGTTGCAAGGCTTCATGGATGTAAATTGGGTAGGGATTCCATTAGAAAGGAAGAGCACATCAGGAGGAATTTCCAGTGTTGGGTTAGCGACAATTTCTTTGTATAACAGGAACTAGAGCTCTGTGGCACTCAGCTCAGTAGAAGTAAAGTACATGGCTGCAAGTCAAGCAACTTGTGAGGCTATCAGGATAAGAAAGATTTTTGTTGCGTTATTTTCTTAGAAGATGGATCCTACAGTTATTTAATGTGATAATAGGAGTCGTATCAAACTCTCTGAGAATCTATTATTTCATGATCTATTGAAGCATATTGACATTCGATATCACCATCCATGAGATTGTGTGCAAAGACAGATCATGTTATTGTTGTACATTCCTATAGAGGAACAAGATGCATATATTTTGACAAAGGCTTTGTAAAGAGGAAAATTCAAGTTCCATAGAAGCATGATTGACATATCTAATAATCCCTTTCTTGCTGAGAGAGAGTGTTGAGAATGTAGCAAGAAAATCTAGTTTTTACTTTGTCTTGGTCAAACTAGATTAAAATTCGAATTTCAATTTTAACAGAATACTTGGAGGTAGTTCACTGAGGTGACATGGATCTTTTCACTCAGACAACTCAATAAATTTGAGTTGGAGACACGTTTTTTCAGTTCTACATGATTCATTGCTAATTTGTAGCAGTCTCTTTTTGTTAATTGGAGTTATGGTCAGTTTAATGAGTTCTATCTATCAAAAGAACTAGTGGAGGTCAAGTTGTGGGTGTGTAACTTCAACCACGGTGAGTGATTAACCAACGAACTGATCAATCAACCTAAAATAATTGTTGCATGTATAGAATTTGAGTTTTCAAGTTGAAATTGGAGTTCAAAGGTAGTCTACTATCAATTGTAAACTAATCCAAGTTGTACAGGTGGTGCATGCAATCAAAGGATTGGCCTATTGTAAATGCACAATTTCATGGTGTGAAATTCCTTAATAATAGAGGCAATTTCCCGATTGAACAACACAACGAAATAGGAGTAAAGGCTTGAAATTGGCTAAGTGTTTCGCCAAGTTCAGTTAGTCAGGTAGAGAGATAGACTATAGTAGAGCAGGGTGTGCTCAAGCTTGAGCAAACGTTGCATTTCTTCTCTATTCTCTGATTAATGCAATACAAATAGTAAGGGATTTTGGGCAGTGCCTTTCTCCTAGATAAATTTTTGTATACGTGTGATGTTTCCTTTTGCATGTCAATGATTATTGTTTTAGATAGTGAATTAACTTCAGCAAATGAGTAAAGTAGCTTGAAATCTTGTGATTTAGTAAATTTTATGAACAGTTTTGAATCTACATATTAATTTCTACATTCTCTCTCCCATCCCTTTTTCTTAAACACATTAAAAATTTCATACAACATGCTCTTTCCCATCTCTTTTTTTCACACATTAAATATTTCATACATCAATCTACAATGCCAAAACATTTAATCATTTTCTTAAATTATGTAACCGTCTCTTTATTTATATATATATATTAATTATCTAACTATCTCTTAATTTATTTAATTTGAAATTAATTAATATACATCAAAACCTTCGAACCAGAACTATCAACATCATTAACAAAATGCTGGTTCATCACTAAACATTATTTCTACTCTGGTCCGGAACAGATGCTGCCTTTTATTCTATGAGCTTAAAAATAAAATATTCAAATAAATTTTTTATAAAACCCACTCGAGTAAATCATGAGTTCAATTAGGAAAAACCATTAATAAAATGCTCGTGCAGGAGGATATAGTATTTCTTCTTTGGTTTGCTGCAGGCCGTGCCTCTTATTGTATGAGCTTAAAACATAATAATCAAATACCTGGACAGGATTCACTGAGAATTTTCGTCACTCCACCCACCCACTTGATCTCCATAACCGTCACAATAATTGAATTCTTTAACTTTCCTTGAAAGTGCCACTTGGTGTTCTTCACTTTTCGAATGACTGAGTTCCGATGCATTTTATCTATTGTTAGATTCAGTAGTGGGCCGCGACTTTTCCGTTTCCAGCAAAGCCGTCCAACGATTAATGACTTGCATGTGCTGCTGCCGTAATGAAAGAAAAACCGTAGAATTTCATAATCCTACTCTGCAAATTCCATGTTCCCACTGGCTAGCATGAAATATAATATGTAGCGCTAGCCAATGAATTTTCGGTAATTTGCTTGTTAGTTGGCGAATGTGGAAGATGGCTGGTCTTACAATAAAATATAAACTTTAATGTGAAAATGTAAAATGAAGATTTTCGTAGAGATAAGAGTCGCTACAGTTTGTATCAAAATTGACAATATGGAAGCTTAGTTATTTTTATATTCAAATTTGAACATATCTTATGTTGGAATTATTACACATTTACATGCCTATTCTTAGTTAGAGCATGGGACTACATGTAAAATTCTTTTTGCATGATTTGTTCATTCTTTAACTCCGCAATTGGTTAGTTCTTTTGCATGATTTACTCATTCTTTAATTCCGCAACTGATTAGTTCTTTTGCATGATTTATTCTCTGATTTGCTCATTTTTTCACTCCGCAACTCGCTAGTTTTCTCTGGAACTTGTTGTAGGTGTTGAGTTTTTTTATTGATCACCACTATGATGCATTACTTTGGGATATTCACCCAGTAATGCTATATCATGAGCATTGCAACTTATTTTCTAATGAATCATTCTTTTGTTTTTTCGATTTTCATTTAGTGTTTTTGCTCTGCAAAGATGTGTGTTCAACCTTTACTAGCTAGATCCATCTGTGCAGGGTTTCTAACACATTTATATGGTATCAAAGCCCACAAGTTGCTGAATAAAAGGTGCATAAGTACTTTATTTTGCAGATATTACAGCTTGGAGATCGAAGATTGACAGAAAAATGGAGTTTCCCAAAGCATCGATCTTAACACTGTACAACTATCACGAATGGAAGGACCAAATGGCTCAATAACTTCATCAAAAAGGGTTATATAGAATTACCATGGCTACAGAAGTAGAATCCACTTCAGCCATAGAGAAATCCAGGTACCTCAACCGCATGGATGAGTCCCACAGATCCATATGCATGTGCATCTCTCCAGAGTTGCAGTTTCATCTATCTGCATGCAATACTCCCAATGAGATTTGGAAACAGGTTGAATAACTCTATGGGAAACATGATGAAATGAAAGGATATCTGCTCGAAGTGGAGCTACTATCATTGGATCCACGGAACTATGACAGAATTCAAGACTTCTTCATCAAATATAATGATCTATTGCTGCAACTCAAGGGTTGTAGAATTGACAAATCCAAAGAAGAGAGTCGCCAAGTGCTCTCTATTATGTCAAAGCTCGGATTGAAATACTCCGTCTTTGTGTTTACATTTCATTCTGTAAGGCTCACAATAAGTAAATCCTACACTATGCCTTCTCTCAAAGAATTCATGGAGTCCCTTACTTTTGAGTAAGATAAACTCATTGGCATGGGGAAAATAAAACCTTCAAAAGCGCATGCACTTGCTGTTCATGATGGCAGCCACAATAAAAATCACAGATTTGATTCAAATTAGAAAAATCAGTGGCAAAAAGACAAGGGAAAAGTGCATTCCCATCTAAAGAAGGAAGGGTACACCAAGCCCTTCAATGACTCCTCCGACTCAAGAAATGAGAAAGGGAAGAAAGGAGAAACAGATGCACCTATTGTCAAAGAGGATTCCATCCAGAATCCTCTTGCATGAAGAAACAAATTGACCAAATGGTAGAAATCCTTCAGAAGCACAATCTTGGGGACCACATCCCTCAGGGCGCCAAGAAGAAAATTAGGCATCCACCACATGGGAAAGGTAACAATTTTCATGCTTTAGTTGCAATTAATTTTTCCCCTGATGCATGGATTATAGATTCTGGTGCATCACATCATAGGGTTGCTGTAAAGGAAGTCTATTCCTCTTTGGATGCATGCAAAGGACCTCCCATCCTCATGGGAGATGACTCACCTATTCAGGTCACCGGAAAAGGTAGAGTGGAACTTTTACACGGAAGCTTTGAAGATGTGCTTCATATTCCAGAACTTTTGGTAAACCTGCTTTCAGTTTATCAGATCGCTCATTCCGACACCAGAAAGAGAGTGGAATTCACTCCAGATGCAGTGAACATATATGACCTACATAGTAGCTCCAAAATTGCAACCGGTGAGGTAAACAATGGAACCAGACTATATACATTTTCTAAATTTACTGAATATGAATTCTCCTTATTGCTTACACATGCTGATGATAGTAGTAGGCTTTGGCACAAGAGGTTTGGTCATTTAAATTACAGGTATATGCAGCAACTAAGCAAACATGAGATGGTGGAAGGCTTGCCAAATATCAGTTTCTCCAAAGGAGTTTGTGAAGGGTGTGTCTTTGGCAAACATCCTAGAGAAACGTTTGACACTGGCAAGACTTGCAGAGCATCCTCTCCTCTAGATCTGATCCATAGTGATCTCATGGGGCCTTTTCCTCATCCTTCCGTCAACAAAGCAAGGTATGTGCTTACATTTATTGATGATTTCTCACGGTATACTTGGGTGTATCTTCTCAGGAACAAATCTGAAGTTTTTGCGCACTTTGAAGATTTCAAAGCACTAGTTGAGACACAGTCACAGAGAAAGATCAAAGCTCTCCGTATAGACAATGGGGGGGAATATGTTAACAAATCACTTCAAAACCTTTGCCTTGAGTCCGGCATACAGTTGCAATACATAGTTCCATACACTCCGCAGCAAAACGGAGTTGCTGAGAGAAAGAACCGATCTCTCAAAGAGATGGCTTCCTGCATGTTAAGTCACTACCTAATAAGCTATGGGTTGAAGCACTTAATTGTGATAACTACATCCAGAACAGATCTCCTCATAGGTCTGTCAAGGATCAGACCCCCTTTGAGACCTAGAGCGGCACTAAACCAGAGGTCACCCATTTTCGTGTTTTTGGCTCCCGAGCATGGGCCAAGATCCCCTCTGAAAGGAGGAAAGCTCCTGATCCACAGAGCATTGAGTGCATCTTTGTTGGATACCCTGATGGTGTGAAGGGATACTGACTCCTGATTTCCTCTACGGACAAGCTCATCATTGAGCGAAGTGTAAAATTTGAGGAAAGTCTCTTGCATACACCTCAATTGCCACATGCAGACACCTTTTATCTACCTCATGTCTAAGATGATAACTCAGTACACTCAGATGTAGATACAGAGCATGCAGATGCCACGATAGAGCATGCAGATGCAGAGACAGAATCTTCAAATACAAATCCAGTGCATGCATATGATGATCCACATCCAAGCCCAGATCGGGGTTCCAGCAGTGAATCAAATTCCCCTGTCATAAATCAGAGAACAAGGAGCTTACGTGAGATATATGAAAAAGACCACCCAACTGCTAGAAATGGTCTTATGGGGGATAATTCTGATCTGCAGAGGACTAGCTCAGAGTTTATTGAGCCTCCTCTTGTCCTCATTGCCACTGAACCATCACCATCTTGCCATTGTCATTTGGTTCAGTCTTCTGATCCACAGTCTTATGCTGAGGCTACTGGGCGTCCATCTTGGGAGTCTGCCATGGAGGAGGAGTATAACTCCCTCCTTGAGAACCAAACCTGGGATCTGGTCCCCCTTCCTTCAGGAAGGAAACTTGTCCGATGCAAATGGGTCTACAGGACCAAGAGTGTTGTAGATGGGAAAATCACTAGACAGAAAGCTAGGCTAGTAGCCCAAGGCTTCCAACAAGTGCATGGCATTGATTATGATGAGACCTTTGCTCCAGTAGCAAAGATGGATTCCATACACCTTGCACTTGCCATTGCGGCTACCCAGGGGTGGCAAGTACATCAGATGGATGTGAAGAATTCCTTTCTTCACGAAGACCTATCTGAGGAGATCTACATGGAGCAGCCACATGGTTTCATTCAGGATTCATCTTTGGTCTGCAGACTGAAGAAATCTCTCTACGACGTTAAGCAGGCCTCGAGAGCTTTTTATGCGAAGATGGATTCTTTTCTCTTATCACAAAACTTTGAAATATGTAAGTCTGATCCAAATGTTTACATGCTCAGGACACATGATTCTCTTCTTATCTCAGTTTTGTATGTGGATGATCTCTTGATCACCAGCAGCTCGGCTTTAGCCATTGCTACAGTGAAGAGGGCCTTGCATGATAGGTTCTTAATGATGGACATGGGTCCATTACACTTCTTTCTTGGTCTTGAGATCAGCCAGGATGCCACAGGCATCAAACTCTCTTAGGCCAAGTATGCATGGGATCTCCTCGAGAGATTTGACATGACTGACTGTAAGCCAGCACCGACTCCTTTTCTGTCTGGGGCCCGCCTTGAGGATGGAGGTGACACTCCATTAGTTGACAACACTCTCTACCGAAAGCTAGTGGGGAGCTTATTGTACCTCACCCACTCTAGACCAGATCTTTCATATGCAGTAGGGGAAGTTTCCAAATACATGCAGGAGCCACATGAGCTACACTTGAATGCTGCGAAGCACATCCTCTGATATGTGCAGGGCACCATCACATTCGGGATTCACTATGCAGCAGGCACTGCATTGAATCTCCTTGGCTTCAAAGATTCTGATTGGGCGGGAGACAACATTGATCGCAAATCCACCTTCAGATATTCACTCAGTCTAGGATCTGGCCCTGTCTGTTGGTCGAGCAAGAAGCAGGTTGCTATTGCTCTCTCTTCAGCTGAGGCCAAGTACAGAGGAGTAGTCAACATCACCATTCAGGCTCTGTGGCTACAACACTTCCTCACTGAGTTGGGCGTCCAGTTCCACCAGCCCATTGTCATCTGGTGTCGCAACTAGAGCACTCTCAAATTTTGCAAGGATCGAGTACAGCAGCAGCAGACAAAGCACATACAGATCCATATGCACTACATTAGAGACTTAGTACATGATTGGGTCATTGATTTGCAGTTCTGTCCTTCAGCAGAATAGACTGCAGACATCTTCACCAAGACATTCACTGAGCAGAAGTTTCACTCTATGCGCGATCGTCTTGAAGTGAAGTACATAGTTTCTTAGCAACTGTCTTTTCTTCCTCTTTTCTTTTGATTACATTTTATTTTGAGGGGGGGTTTTCCCACGAGTTTTTCCCTCTTTCCTCAATTTTAGTATAAGTTGCACTATATTTTGGGTGACCTTTGGCCTTATTTGCCAGGGCCCATTTTCTATTTTTCTCCATAGTGGTGTTCATGGGGGTGTTGGAACTACTACACACTGTTGATGCCCCGAAAATCGTTGTATCAACATTGGGGGATAACCACCCGGTCCGGACCTTAATACAGCTCCTTTTCCGTTTGGGATGGTGGCTCCGACTGGATATAATGGGACCAGTTTCCCAATAATGAATAAAAGGGGTGGATGAGCAATTGGTTATCTAATCTAATGATAGGCGAATAACTTAATCTATCAACAAAATAAAAGAACTAAAACTAATCCCGGGAACAATTATTCTTTGGAAATGTAGCATTTGATGATCATTGTCTATCGACAGACATATAGATGACTCTATCAAATAAACATAGGTATTTGTTCATTCAAAGATTACTTCATTTAAATAGTTAAACAAAGCGATTAACACAATATTGCTACACTTATCATTTATATCATCGATGCATACATGATTAGAAGAAAAGCACACTGTACACATCCAATAGTGGAATGAATAAAGAATGCTGTTAAAACACATATATATATCTGATAATAGCAAGAACGATCAAATGACAATTCATATAAAAAGAATGAGTTCAGACATAGATAATAGTACCATATGAGCTGCTAATCAATCCTAATATCAATCGCTATTTGAAATTCTTCTTCCAACGCAGAAATACTTTCAAACAAAGACAGTAGTGCACATTCGCATAAAAGCTTCTTTGTCAAAAATCAGAATGATTGGTCTAGTTTTATAAAAGAATATCCCTGAAGTACAATAGTGCAATTTCAGGGTTCAAGTCATATACAAAACTTTACGACCCTTTCTAAATACATGAAAGGGTCTATAAATACTAAACTAAACTAAATATCTATGAAACGAAAATCCTACTTAATTGGTATCAATTGATGATAAATATCTCCTTTGCAGCGATCTGGCAGTCGGTGGCATGAATCATCATTCAGGCTATTTGCCTTTAAACCTGAGCTGACTTATCGCAAGCATTGGCTCCACTTCGGGTGGTCTGTTGAGGCAAGAATTGAGTTGGGCGGCATAGGAGGCATCCTGAATATCGGGAATGATATACCTGATTGCATCTGTAAGGCATTTGAGGGTGGCTCTCTGGCTGTGCAGTTTGACTAAAAAGAACCAATAGGCGTCCCATGTCAAACTGTTAATTCCTGCGATTAACCTTCCATTTTTCTCTAGCTCTGGGTAACATGACTGCTCCAATATTTTAGCTGTTGTCAATTTGCCTGGAGTACATTGAGAGATCATGTTAGACAAGTAAAGAGTATTATTAACCAATTCAACCAAATTATTAGTGGTTGTTTTGCATCTTGAAATTGCTCTTTCTGCCTTCATTAACTGAGACTGCCATTCTGTAAATAATATCTCTTTATGCGATTCTAAAATCCTTGGTAAATTAGCCGCCTGTTCCTGATCGGTATCTTGCCATTCAAGAAAATTGGTCAATGTTTCTTCGGCTTGATCCAAGTCTGTTCTAGCCTTTTCTGCTTTCTCACTTATTAATGTCGTTAAATCACATAATGGTTCCACCTGGGATTTGTTGACATAAAAGCTTTATCTGATTTATCAATCCCTTGTTTATCTGTAATGCCTCTACTTTGAATTCATTTATCTGTGGAAGCTTCTTTGTTTGCTCTAGCTGGGCTGATAAATGAGCAATCTGCTCATCTTTTGACTTCAACATTTGTTCATTTGATGCTTTTAGTTGCGCCAATGCCTCAGATAGTTGCTTCTGCTTTTGAATTGCGCTGTCATCAATCCTCTGTTTCTCTTCCTGTAATTGTTTAGTCAATTGGTTATTTATTTGTTGTTGTACTACCAATTGCTGTTCTGCTTGCTCCGCCTTTTGATGTGCTTCTGATAGTTTCACTTGTAGTAAGAAGATCTCCTGGTCTTTTGTCTTCAATAAACTGCTCACCTCTGATGCCTTGTCTATTGTCGCCGCCGAATAGGCTCCAGCATATTGTGATAGTTTTGTTAAATCATCAGAGGGGTCAAATTCCTCTTTCCAAAGCACATTGCTCGTCACTGTTTGATCTTGGAATAAGGAAGGTTGATCAGACCTTCTCCTCTTCCTCTGTCGTTTCACCACAACTTTATGTCTTGGGCTATAGAAGACATCTAAGGGAGGAATTTCTTCTATCTGCAAAATAACCTGGTCGGAAGGATCCTTTGGGATTATTTCTACTTCTTTTGAACTAGGTAGGACGTTGGTTTCACCTGAAACCTATTTTGAAGTTGCCTCCTATGTATTAACATCTTTTGATGTCTCGTCATCTTTAGAGCATTCAAGATTTCCGATAATTGAATTGAATTGCTGCCATTCTTGGAGTAATTTCGGGTCAATTTGAGTATTTTCATTTACATTTATGTTGCTCTGTTCCTGCTCTTTCGCCTGGGTCTCCTCTTGTCTTTTCTCATGCACTTATTCCTATTCCTTTGATGTAACAGGAGGTTCCTTAATAAGTCACTGCTCAGGCTCGCTTGATTCTGTTGTTGCGGTTGTCGCTAATAGATCTAGAGGCAGAGTTTGCAACCTCTGTTCTCTAAGTCTGTTGAATTCAACTGATCCTTCATATTTGTATTCAATTATAGCCAGCGATCTAACTTGGTACATTGACTCGGCTGATGAGAACAAGTCCTCGAACCTATCTTCTTTATGTTCGAACTTGGTCAATTTGGCCTGTTCGAGTGCATTATAGGCGACTTTGCGTGGATCAAATCGCCTACTAGGGAGAGTTGCCAAGGTTAATGACTTTATTTTTTCAGATTCTCTCTGCATGTTTGAAATCATGTAGAGTGTAGATACCACATCTCAGGGGAAAAGAGGGCCAGACCTGCTTCTTATTCTTCTTTAGAGTTTGTGTAACTCCATCGGAGATAATCTGATAGGCTATCTCCCTGGCCAGCAGTTTATCAGGTATGTACAAAGGAAGAACGTGAGTTTTGGCTTGACTGCCAAAAATTCTGATATAAGTGAACTTTTCCTCCCCGAACCAACTTCCTATTGATGTCAAATCAATCCCTGCTTGGTAGGAAATCTTAGGGGCAGGCTTATTAAAGATAGAATGATGAATGGGCAACATAAAGCCGTTGCAGATTTGGTATAAATGGTGGTTGTAGTAGGTTCTCCACAACTTCTGATGGTATATGTGAATGGGCGTGGGGTCTTCCGACGTCCACCTCCATCCGAGCACAGGAAATTCATATTTAAAACACAAGATGTCTAGCATATAAGCGCTATAGTAGAATGGGGGAATAAGCCTTTCAGTGACAAGGGATTTCGTTCTAAAATCAAGAAATGCGGTTGCTAACTTATCGGACAGTATAGTTGCCCAATCCATTATTTAACCATTACATGCCGCTTCCATCAAGGGAACCATTTCTATAGTAAAATTAGCGGAATCATGTAACCCCCACAACCTACACATCATTATCCCAGCATAGCAATAAGGAGAGCATAGAGAATCAACCGAGTACTTACCCAAAGATTCATGCTTGTGTTTTGCCATATTTTGCCTCCATTCTCGAATGGGTTCGGATTCAGTCTCGTTCTCATCTCGGAATTTCTCCAAAAATGTCGTGTTCTACTTCTTCTCTGGCACAGGTAAATGATACATTTGCCTCAAATCCTCAGCTTGAAATGAACCGAAGATTCTCCCATCTCTGGTGCTGAAGGTTCTATCTATGATTGGGATTTCCTTAATTACCCATCTCACTACATCCGTATATGGGAGAATTTGTTCCCGAGCCGCTATCCGATGAAGGAAAGAGTTGGCTAAGTCTTTTAGAGTGGCATCAGATTTTCGAGAACTATCTGCTGAGGCTTGTACTACTGTCATCACTAGTTCTTCGGCTTCAATCAAATTATAAGTACCTTTCCAAGTAGTTTTGCCGAGTCCTAGGCATGTAGTATCCGATATCAATCCTTTCTTTTTAGTTCCTGGATCAACGATGAGTTGTCCTGTGGCCGGCGAAGCGGAAGCGATTGCAGTTTTCTTAGACTTCTTCCCCATTCTGCTTGAATTTGTTACTTCATAAGAGTTCTGCACAAGAGTGATAATGAACGTAATACAGAAAATTGATAGCGCAAATCAAATATGAGTGAGATATATATCGATAAATGCATGGTGAATAATTAACTTAAGGTGGCCTCGGATACAATCTGTGAAAAGATTTTTAGGCTTACTATTTCATTAAATGGCCGTTAAGACCTGGAAATCCTTTAAATGCCTATCATTTTGATTATTGGCCAAATTATTTGTTTAACCGTGCCTTATATGTTTTGGCGGTTGAGCGTAGATGAATGGCTATTCAGAAGATAAATACGAATTATAATTGTAATAACTCTGCTTTAAGATTCTTCGAAATTCGCGCTTTTGGCCTTATCGCAATCGGGCGTCAGGGAAATCTTAAATTGTTACATTGGTTGCATTTGGAATCCCCGATCGCCGATAGCGATATCGCATCGCGTCGGGAGTATTGACTGGGGCTCTTTAAAAGCATGCATGGTAAATTGTCGATCGCCGATAGCGATATCGCATCGCATCGGAGCCAAAAGGAATTTTATTGCGCTAACTTATTATTGCCGATATCTGATAGCCTATTTCGCATCGGAGAAAACCAATGGGTCTTTAAGTTGTGCTTCCTTTGTCATTGTGATATGCGATCTTGCGATCTCTTTATCGCAATGATAAAAGATTAATCATTTATATATAAGGCCTTTGATTGGTTTATCAAAAAGTTTTAGTAATGTTTTCAGACCTTTTTGAGTAAGACTAAGTTGATACCAATTAAAATTAAAAAGGGACCCATTTCACATTATAGTTTTGGGATAATAATGATATGAAATGGGGGGTTGTTGTAGAGCACAACAGGGAAAATTTAAAGAACCCCCCCTAAATTTACATGTATAATAAATGGGCGAATCTCCATGGTATATAGGAAAAATGGAAGGCGATTTTATCAATAATATGATATGTATATATAATGTTTTGGCGAATCTCTCACCAGGCAAGGCGAATATTTTACTCAATTATAAAATCTTGCGTTTATTGAATACACAAATGAAATCATTTCATTTCTTTAAAATATCTTTTGAAATCAAAATTACCGAAATTACATATCGATAATCTAGTGGGTGTAAGATAAAATTCACCCGTGCCATTCACAGAAAGCATGAGAAAAAACCTAATAATATATATAAAACCAAGAAAAATTCAAATTCATCACTTCTATGTTCCTGTTTGCAATTAGAAAAATTACCCAAATTATAATCTGTTTACTCCACTTCTAGGGACC
>APFE031350874.1:70162-84013 GCA_000404065.3 Pinus taeda
ATAAATATGGTATTTGGGCCTTTGGCCCATAGGATTCACTTAAATAAAACCTATTCTTGAAAATGGCCGAATGGAAGGTTGTAACTCCTAATTTCAAGGGCTAAATTTACCTTTTTTACCCTCTCCCTTAAAATAAGGTGGGCTATTTGAGGTGATTTGTAAAAATGTACTATGATACAAAATATATGCCCACTAAAAATTTAAAACCCCTTAATTTCGCCAAAGGGCAAACATTCGCCCCTAAAATCACCCCTAGAGCACAACATGCCCATACCAAGTTTCCATGTTGCTCTTCCCTCTGCACAATCGAACTGTGCATTATTTTATGTTCTTTTGACAGTCTTCATACGTTGCGGCACCCTCCCACTTCAAAGGGAATTCCAAGCACTGTCTTACCAAGAGCCAACCTGAACACCCATGTAGATGCAAAAATTTACCGTGCACTTCCCAAGTCAGTCATGAGACCTTGGGAAGAGCTTCTCCTTAACAAGCACAAAAGAAGTTTTGGATATGATGAGGTTTCCTTTCACATTCCATATTACTCAAAGCCCATCTAGTTTCAGAATGCTTGATTTCGTCATGAAAGTTCACCTTCAGTTGTTTCAAATTCTAGTCTTATTCCACGACAACCACAATAGATTGTTAAATGGCAACATTGTGATAAAGTTGTCCATGTGAAAGATCGTTGTTTTGATCTTCATCCATGCGAGCATTGTGGTCGTTGTACTCATTCTTCACATAGATTCTTCAAAAACAAGCCTCCTACAAGAAAAAAGATTCATCTTGGATGAATTTCTTCCTGGCAATGGGATTCAACAACCAAGAATATATTTTAGTCATATGTCAAAATTTGTTCTAGAATACTAAAAGGTCTTGCAGTTGAGTTTTCTCCATCATCTCACCTCATATATGATGGGAGGGGAAGTGATGGTCATATACAAGCTTCAAAGCCACATCAAGCGAGCCCATGCCACAACCTGCCATATCAGATATAGAGTTGTAGCTAGAGACAAAGATGCCCCTGAGAATGCCTTCAGTTGGGGTTGATACATCTTTTCAAATAATTAGGTCACTTCAGCTTCTTCCCTATTTTGAAAGAGTTCCAGGAATTCCATTAAGCATTCAAGAATTTGTGGTCATCCTTAAACCATCACAGGTTGAGACCTCCCTTTTCAGCTTGAGGTTCTCCCTTTTTATCTTGGGTGAGACCTCCCTTTCAAGGTTGAAGGTTTCCCTCTTCAAAACATTAGGATAAATTCCTCTAGCAGAAAACATCAGTTTCATGCTAGATTTGAAAGCATTCTGGGAACTTCATGAAGCATTCCAGTGTTGGTGGTCATCCTTAAACCACCCCCCTTATACCAACATTTCATAGAGCACATTCGGCCTAGTTATGCCATGGATTATTTGCAAATTTTGTATTACAACTCTCTTCTTGGACTCATACACACCCCTTTGGATTAGGGGGAGAATGTTGGAGACCTAATCCTCTATGGGTTGGTGTAGAATTTCAACAGCCAATGGAGTCTAAGAGATCACTTGGAATATGAATCAAAGGATCACACCACATACCATAAATGTATATCATGTCAATAATATATGAAATCTAATGTTTATCTTCCACATTAGATTTTTACATTCCATGTATGTCTCACAGAGGTTAAACCTTTTTCAGAAAGTTGAAAGGAAAGAGAGACTTCTGAAGAAAAAAGTGAAGAAGCTACAAAGGAAACTGTGAAGTTCTAGAACCTGTACAACGACCAATCACTCTAAGAAGGTCTACAAGGGAAAGGAAAAACCCAAAATGTATTAAGATTTTGCTTCATATACTGCATTGATTACTGAAGACCGTGAACCTTCTTATTACCAAGAAGTAATGGATGATGTAGATAGTGAAAACTGGAAAAGGGTTATGGACAAAGAAATGGATTTTGTAGCCAAGAAAAAACCTGAGATCTTGTAGAAGTTCCTGAAGGGAGAAGTTTTTTTAGATGTAAATGGATCTTAAAATTGAAGAAAAACGTTGATGCTAGTATTGAGAGGTATAAGGCAAGGCTGGTAGAAAAATAGTATTCTCAAGTTTAAGGTATTGATTTGATAAGATTTTTTCACCAGTCATAAAACTTGTTTCTATTCGTCATGTGTTAGCACTAATTGCATTACTTGATCTTGAGTTAGAATAGTTAGATGTTAAAACATTATTTCTTCATGGAAATTTGGATGATGAGATTTATATGGAACAACTAAAAGGTTTTGTACAAGGTCCCAACAAAAGATTAGTTTCCAAGCTCAGGGAATCATCGCATGGCTTGAGGAAGTCACTTAAGTAGTGGTACACGAAGTTTGACTCATTCATGGTGAGCTAAAACTTTACTAGAAGTGAGTATGATCATTGTGTATACCTTAAGAGTTTCATTGGAATATTCATTATCTTGGTCTTGTATGTTGACGATATTCTTATTGCAAGAAAAATCATGGAGAAGATCAATAGGTTAAACACTTAGCTATATAGGAAATTTGATATGAAGGATCTTGGAGCGGAAAAACATATCGTCGGCATGCAGATACATAGAGACAGGAAAAATGGAAAGCTTTGGTTATCACAACAGAAGTACGTGGAAAGAGTACTTGAAAAGTTTGATATGAACAATGTGAAACCTATAAATTTTCCATTAGCTTCCCATTTTAAGATTTCTTTGGTTTTGAGTTAGAATTGATGAAGAAAAGAAGTATATGTCTACTGTACCATATGCAAATTCAGTAGGAAAATTAATGTATGTCATGCTATCTACAAGGCCAGACATTTCACATACAGTTGGAGTTTTTAGCAGGTTTATGGAAAATTCAGGAGAATAACATTGGTAAGTAGTGAAAAGGGTGCTTCAGTGTTTGAGAGGCAAAAATAACTATTGTATCATCTTTAATGGTAGTGAAGGTTCAGTCTACAAATATGTTGATGTTGATTATTGATCTGATAATAAGATCTAAGATAATTAATAAGGTATTACAGATTCATGTGCATGGATGTGCCTATGTTATTTTGTGCAATGGATTGATTAGATTGCGAAATACATAGACTTTGAAGTAGTTAAATACTATAATAGACAAAACACATAAAAACACAACAGATTTAATAAGGAGTTCACCCAATACTCCGGGGCTACATCTCCTAGTCCAGCCTTCAGTGGTGGCCTCTCTATTAAGTCTTCAAGCAGATTTTTTACAATAGTGAGCTCAATTTGAGCCTCACACACAACAGATTCAACTACAAGAGCTTTAATTGAATCCCCCAAGTTCTCTATGAGTACATAAAATCCCTCATAGCTCTCAATCTCTGTGTTAACTTTGTCTCGCATTTGCTTGGTATATTGCCTAACTGTTTGCTTCTCTGTCTGTGGCTTTTAAACCATGCTGCCTGTTCGTTTCATGTCCTCAGCTCTTAGTCTCCTTGGCCTCTTAACACTTTGAATACCTCTCCAGTGTTATAAAATCATCGCTTAATGCATGGAGAGGAGGTCGCCACCCATTCTGCGCACTAGAGTGCCTCGGGTCTCTGAAACACCTGAAATGGCCGCGCTTTGTTTTTACAGTAAAAATACATTTTAACAGAGAAATGTGCCAAAAACATGATATGTCAGACTTCAAAAGTCCTCCAATACACTTCGTTCCCCTATCGGGTCCGCCTATCAGTTGTTGTTGCTTATTGCAATGGCTCTGCCCCTCTGTTTCGTAAATACATTTAAAACGCAAAAATGCATTGGAAAAGGCTCTTCCCACAGACTTGAAATCATATGTAATAGCCTTATGGTACACGTTCAGGTCTGGCTTATTGCAACGCGCTCCCCCCTTCACATTTCATTTAACAAATGAAACTGCGAAAATACATTAAAACATGGTGTTTGGCAGACTTCAAAATCCTTGCAATCTGGCTCATAATCTCATCAGGTCCGTCCATCGAGTCACATATATACATATATGCATATATACATACACCTACTCCTGTGGATTTGTCGATTGTAATCTGGTGATGCAACGTGGGCCGTCGATCTGCATGCTTGATCAACGGTCCTTGTTGACCCTGCCAATAGCGATCACATTGCTTTATAAGTTCCCTGCTGATCGCAGTCACAACTCTTATGTGGGCTCTGCCGATAGCCATTGCCGATAGCGATTCGTCAATCAGATCTGGACCGTTTATCGGCCAGATCTGACGGCTACTGTGTATCCGAATGTTCCACCTCTGATAGCTCCTTTCACTCTATTTTCATGGGTTTTGGGCCTCCTGATAGTGTTTCTTTGCCCGGCTAAGGGTGTCCCTCTTTCGATATTTTCGATCCTTTAAAGGATTTTCTCCTTGGGCACGATTTTTAAAAGTTTCATGAAGACTTAGAGGGCATTCTTGTATCCATTTGGATCACACCTTCCCAATGAAAAAGACTTTTGGACCATCAAAAGTTGGCTTTCAAGCATCAACCAAGTGAGGATACAACTGCCTCACTTGTCAAATCTCTATCCATCTTACACTGCTGGGTTTTGAACCTTTGAGTCCAATCCTTAGGTACTCAACATATCCTCTGCGTGTTGTCCTCAACTTTCTATCTAGAACTATATCTTCCTGCAGCTCATTGAGGTATTTAGGCAATAGATCATCAATGGAAAGCAATTGACTTTGCTCTTCGGGATCTTCAATTAATGAAGGTTCAAACAGTCTTAACTTTTCTGCATTTACTACTGAATAGATGTGCATGTATGCTGGAAGATCAAGGTGGAAAGCATTCTCACCAATTTTCTCAAGTACCTTAAAAGGCCCATATCTTATTGGCTTCAACTTCTTTCCTTCACCTTGCATTCTGTCCTTGCGGATATATAGACAGACTTGATCACCAACTTGGAAGCCGTGCTCCACCCGGTGTTTATCATGCCTTGCCTTGTATTTGGCTTAGCTCTTTTCCAGTTTTTCGTGCACTGCCTGGTGAATTCCTTGGATCTTTTCAATGAATCCAATTGCTTTGTCCACATCATTGTGGCAACTGCTATGTCTTTTTTAAAGACAAAATCAAAGGGGGACCTTGGTATGAAACCAAAATAGGTCTCAAAAGGAGATATCTGTGTAGAAGAATGTTTAGCATTGTTGTAAGAATGTTGCACGTAAAATAAGTGTTCATCCCAAAGCTTGGGATGCTTGCTACAATAACCCCTGAGCAACTGGATCACTGTCCGGTTGACTACCTCTGTTTGGCCATCTGTATATGGATGAAAGGTTGTGCTTTTCTTCAATCTGGTGTCCATTAATTCCCACAAACTTGAGAAAAACTTCCCAAGGTGTCCACTTATATATAAAATGTAACAAGGAAGAACAAATTTCAGGCCACTTCCCTTTAACTTGTGCAATATAGACAAAAATCCATAGAGAAGCATAAAGATTAAGAGATTGTGCAAAAGTTTTCTAGTCTTCTAATATAAAATTGATGTGAGAAAATGACAAGAGATTACCCATCAAATATAGCACTACTCCAGTAGTTTTATTGACCTCTAAAAATCCTTAGCTCTATTTAGTCCCAAAAAGCTTTAACAAGGACTTTTTTTTTAATTCAAGTTGTGGCCCTATCTTCTTTCTAATTTGTTATGGTCCTTGGTAAAGAGGAAAATATACTAATTTTTTATTTTGTAACTGAAATTAGTTGTATCTTGGATATTTTCTTTTTTGGTTTTGCTTAGGTATCAGGTGAATCAATAGACCCGCGATTGCTCAGCAACATAGACCTGTGGTCTATCACTGAGGAGGCCGAGGATTGAGTTAGAGGGACTGCGCCCACACTCCTAAGCCTATAAGATAATTGCCCACAAGCTACACTAGGTGGGTTAACTGAGTTTCAAACATGCGTAGAGCTCCAATATTGGTCATCAAATGCTTTCTAGTGCATGATTTCCAAAGTTTGGCCTAACCGTATGTGCTATTGTGCCATGAATGTTAACATGCTTGTTTGGTTTAGGTCTCTGGTTCACATCATACATCCTTCTAATAAAAAAAAATCAACCCAAGACACTAAAAACAAGCTAAAAAAAATCTTGTTATACCTTATTCTCAAAATGGGGGTTTCTGAGATTTTGCAAATATATTTAAAATGACATACATAATTACTTTGCATGGTTAATTGAAATTATCAAGTTGCCCCAACAACACAATACAAAACATCTTTCTTGTGGTAAAATTTGTAAGACTCAATTGTTTAACATCAAATATGAAACTTGGCATCCTTAGGGAGATTTATTCTTCAATGTAAGTTGGACAATCTAAAATCTCTAAGTTTAGGATCCCATGCATCCATATGATCTCACACATTTCAAATATAATTACCCATAGCTATGTTGCAGTGCTTCTGTGTGCCTTCAAATTTTATTACAGTCATAGAATGAGCCATATGAATTCTAGGTACTTTCCAATTATCTCTTTTCAACGATATCCACTCTTGAAGCTAACCTGGGCCTGCATATATTGAAGGACATGCCATAAATCATATCATGTATGTACCATTATTAAATCAATGATTTCCACTTTAAAAATAACTCATAAAGAGAACTGTAAAATAAAGAAACAATTTCTGGGCCACTTCCCTTTAACTCATGCAATATAGAGAAGAAGCAATAGACAGGCATAAAAATTAAGAGATTGTGCAAAAGTTGGTTGGTGTTCTAATCTAAACTTGATGTGAGAAAATGACAAGAGATTAACAATCAAATATCCATGCATCCACATGGTCTCACACATTCCAAATATAATTACCCATAGTTGCTCTGTAGCAATTCTGTGTGCATTCAAATTTTATATAGTCATAGGATGAGATGTATGAATTCTACGTGCTTTTCCATTATCTCTCGTCAATGGTATCCACTCTTGAAGCTAACCTGGGCTTGCATAAATTGAAGGACATGCCATAAATCATATCATGTATGCTTCCATTATTAAATCAATGATTTCCACCATCCAAGGTTGGAAGGAAGAAACTCTGACTAGGTCTCTCACCACTCTTGTGGGACTAGGAGTCAACTAATAACTTTGTAGTGGCCATGCATTCATCATAAAAGAGGCATGTGAAACATTTATTGATGACTGTTGATAAGGAACTCAAATGGATTCCATAGTAATGACACAACCTAAACAACATAGCTAATGTCATATAACAAAAATATCAAAAATGCTAATTGAAAGAAAACCAATTATAAACTTGAAACAAAATAAAATATATGATAGTTGACATTGATCCTAAATTGCAAAACTTCAAAGTTACATCAGACATTCGCATTGAAATAGGGAACCTATTACCAAAAATTCTGGATCATTGAGCAATTTTCCTCAAACTATAGTTGGAGCTATAGTTCACTGATGAAACCAATGGAGCATTAAACATCTCCCAAGATTCCATTCTCATGTCGTTTTCCCTACAACTCCCTCAAAGTGCATGTGCCAAAAATAGATGATGCTAGGTGCAAGTCCTGACAAATTTAGGAAGAAGGGTTCCACATCCTTGGATGGCATGTATCACATACAAATGAGACAAGTCCTACGATATTTTAGAAGTGTGTTGTTAAGAAGATTGGAATATTACATCAAAGTCCATCAACATTATTTAAGCATGAAAATGCTTCTATTTAGCAAAGGAAAACTAATAGTTGGGCCACATGTGTATCTAATCTATCATAAGCATAAAATACCAGGAGGAAACCGAAGTTTTAGAACAATGTTTATCCAAGGAGTTTGTACCTTCTAGAGGAAAATGTCGAGCAAATTTTTATTCCTCCAAATAAATAAGATAAGATAATTTTATTGAATCCTAAAGTAACCACAAAGTTAGTTCCATGGGACTAAAATAGGACATCTAGTATAGGTACAAAGTGGGAGTCTCAAAGCAGCTTCTGAATCAGAGGTAATGTTGACATTTCAGCCTACAGACCAATTCATCCTACATCGCTCTAGGCTAAATTGTCATCCTACAAAGATATCAGCTGACACTACAACCTATAGGCGTGTACATTGAGATGTGATCCTACAACCATGTAGAATGAAATCTCAGCCTACAGGTTTGTAGGTTGAGCCTATTATCCTACAGTTTTTCCCTTTTAATAATAATAAATAAATAAAAACTCGAATTACCAAACTAAAATATGAATGTGTAAATTCCTAATTCTAGGTTCCAAATCATATTCCCATAGCTGGCCTTTCAACCCCTTGCTCCACAAAACACTTTTCAACTGCCAAGTGCCTTCCGTTACTTCTCAAGGGACTCTGGATTTATTTTACCTTTCAAATAAGGATTTATTTTATTTTAGCATCCATTTTGAACATAATTTTTAAATAAATTATCAAATATCAAGAATGACAATTCTTTTAAATAAAAAGTACAACCGTAGGTAGCTCAATCATGTTTACTTTCAATGATTTTTTTGACTAAAAGCACAAATAAAAATCAATGATTGTCTATGTTATAAAGGAAAAGTACATGAAGTCAATATATATCAAGCACTACAATATATAAAAATTCAAGTACTAAATTATATAATTGTATTTGCAACTGATTATTCATGAATCCATAAAATGAGTCATTGATCTAGTATTATTTCATGACAACAATCCGCCACTAACCAATACTCTCAATAACAACAAAAATAACATCAACAAAATGTTTATGACAAGTACAAGAAGACCATCTAGATCGATGACTTTTCCAAATACTTCTTTGGCCACTGAGTGAAACTCCTTTCCTTCTCCTTCAAATGAACACATCCATCTATTTTATCTTCATATGGAAGGAGTATGTTACTTGTGACATTAACGACATTTACATTTGCATCTTCAAGACCAAATGGCACTCCATGGATGACAGAAACTGATTGAATTCATCCAATGCCAGCAATAGCACCATCATATGGATCTTATATGTTCACTTTGTCACCTACCTGAAGTAGGTCATGCCCTACCGGAGTTAACAGGCACTGTCAAAAACAAAAAATTATAAATTATACATAGATATTAGGAAAATAATAATTACAATTAAATTGCAAACGCATACATAGATATTGAATTAATAGAATAATGTACACTAACTTTGTGAATATTTGAAATACCAACAAGATTGATTGGGAATGTTCAGGTGCGTCAATTTTGTCATATTTTAGAACTCTCGAGGTAACAATTTTTCCTTTAACATCCTATATGTGATTTCATTATGCACAAATCAAATATTACATTAAAACACAATAACATAGCCGAAAACAGTAAATATAATATTAAAACATTAAAATATGAATAACACTAAAATAGGAGCATATAAGGCTTGTAGATATCTACAAAAAATGCTATTGAATTAGTACATAGCTTCAAATGTTCATGGCCCTTGTTTAAGTCATTTAGCATTCTTGCACTGCCCAGATTTACATGTTCTTCCTGTGATTGACATGCATTGCCAATAAAAAAAGGCTTCATGAGTGAAGGGAAATGGAGCCAAAACATTAACATATTACAAATTCAAATGAAGCACAGGTTCCAAGGGAATTATAATTATCTTACCTCATCTAAATCAATGTTAAATTCCTTCTTTTTCCATATAGCAACCAGAGGTTCAATGGAGGAGGCTATGGTTAACATTGTCTTTGCCAAGTCAGTTATACATTTCATTGCATGATTATAATCCTCACTATGGTTTTCAACAGTAGATGAAGCTCCTCTTTGTCTACTCTCGACTTTAATAGATGGCAAAGAACTTTCTATTGGATTTTTTGACATGTACTTATGTTTGAAATTTTCTTAGTCTACCATATACTAAGCCATTTCACTCACCACTGGTTCTCTATTAGTTCCTTCAACCTACAAGTCATTTTCAACACACAATTAGTTGGATATTCACAAAAATCAAAATACATAACACAATGTACAATATTCAACAACAAAAATTGTATACTTACAAATATGTGTTGTTTGGCTCACAACCCACCCCGATCAAAAAAATATCGATCCTTCACATGCTCTCTTTCTTTCTTTGCTCTTATACTCTTTGCCAAATACTCTTCAGCACACATACTTTCCTTCAAATCTTCTTGTTATTTGGGAGTCAAGCTACTCTCCCCATCTTTTCCATCCAAGATTAATTTTCTGGATTTATGCCTAAATTTATTAATCAAAATTCTTATTTTGTGCTTGTAACATTTAATGGAAATCCTTCCACCAATAGTCTCAAAAAAATTTTCCATTTGTTGGATCACTTGGTCAACATTTTCTGGATCTTGATCTGCAAATTTGGATTTGATAACATCCAAATGAGACCTTATTCTTGTGCCCAACTCAATGGCCCACCTAGATGCATTTGGTCCAATAGGCTCACCATCTTTTATCTCAATCAAGTAAGTCTTCTTCCATTCTGATTTTATTTCTTTGGCTTCCCTTTCTGTGGAACTATATAGGCTTTGACTAATTCTTTGTCTTTTGACTAAAGTTGATACATCATTAAAACCAAGACGAGGTGATGAAAAACCACTCATACTTGTGGATAAAAAAGGTGTAATAGTTCCTAGAAACTTGCTTGGAAGAGATGTAATTGGTGTGCTTTCTATGGGAGAAGGCTGAACTAGTTGGTCCTTATCCACAATAGGTGTGGCACTAGGTAGCACACCAACCTCCTCAAATGCGCCTTCAAATCTTTGATTTAACTTTATATAAAGTTTTTGCAACTCTGCTTCTCTAAAATATGTCAATTTTTCACAAACAGCTTGGACATGGTCACTTGATATATAAAGAAGTTGATCACTAATATTTTCAGCTTCATCTCCATGTATTGAACTACCAAGACGTTTGCTTCTATGAGTTGGCAACGATATGTCTTTCCTTGTTTTTTGTTTCTTCTCATTTTCTGTGGAATCCAAGTTTCCCCTATAAAACAAAAAACTTATCAATTTTGTAATTGAAAACATATATGGTCTACATCATCAAATATATTATATACAACTTTCATCAAATATATTATATGGAACGTGATAAGGAGTAACTACTTATTCGCCAAGGAGTAACGTGATAAGGAGTGGATATACTAGCAAAACCTATTAGATTTGTTAGTAAATGTGTTTCACGACAAACTTCCACCTTCTACTTATAGTTTTTAATTTTTCACATTTTCATTTACCCTTATTTTACCCATTTGTAAACCAAGGCTCCATACTTCAATAAAATATTTACCCTTATTTTACCCATTTGTAAACCAAGGCTCCATACTTTAATAAAATAAAAATTACCTAAAAATTACTTGTTTAAAGTATCTCACCAACACTAAACATCAGTCTTATAAATTAAAGGGTTAATTTACCCTTATTTTACCCCTTTGTAAACCAAGGCTCCATACTTAACAAGATAAGAATTACCTAGAAATCACTGGTTTAAAGTGTCTCACCAACACTCAACATCAGTGTTATAAATTAAATAGTTAATACAACAATCAAAATACTAAAATTTACAATTGTAATAATTTATAACATTAAATAGAAAACTTAAAATTTTGGTAAATCTTTAATTTCATTATTTGAATTATATTTATACCAAATATATTATCAAATTATTAGATCCACAACCTTCATAATCTTTCTTTTTTAAATGAAAATTCTGAAATAAAATACTCCTCATCTGCATAAAAACCCTGGAGAATCATTTCTCTTTTATTCTCCTTCCTTGCTATAACTGTATATAATCTTGCGGGTTGATGACTTTTTCGCTAAGATGGATCTAGTGTAATCAAATATTTCGGTTTACAATTTGAGAGTTTGTAAGTAAAGTTTACAGTAGTTTACTCCCTTTAACAAACGTTTCAGTGACCTGAATTCTTCTTTACTCTTTTCAAACCAAAACTACACCTGGGACAGAAGTCACAGTACGGTCCGATTATATCAGTCCATAGCAGACATTAAAAGTGACGGTGTTTTATGTGGTCCAGCTGTTCTCAATTTAGAAAATGACATTGCAGCTTTCACGATCAGAGTGGCAAATGATTCCAGAACCATGAATAAGCTTGTGATTTACAAGCCACCAGGCTACGTAATCAGCCAGAGTGAGCTAGTCTCAGCGTGGGAGAGGAAAACTCGAAGAACCCTTCGCAGAGTATTTCTGCCGGAAACAGAGATGGTCCGGCTATCTTGGAGTAACAGAAAAAAACCGTTTAAATATTTGTCAAAAGTTTAAATTAAAGGGTTTAACAATCATGTTATAATGAAAATTGGAACATGTTTGTTGCAGCTCTGCCTCATCCTGATAACGTTCGCATCTCGGTTCTGCACAACATTTTTGTTAAAGGTGAGCAGACCAATTTCGAGTTGGGAGACGAAGATCTGGAGGCTTCTCAACTCTATGGAGATTACAAGTACACCACCGTGGATGAATTCCTGGACACTTGTCTCATTTCGGCACCCGAGACGAAACTCACGTCATTCTGACGTTCAGGTTTGAGGGACATGGCAGGTTGAAGATTTCGAGTTAGGTCCTCTCAATATAGGGTGACCATAGTTTTTCATATTTAGTCATTGTTTGGCCATTGTGATGGCTTATAAATAATTTGTTTAGTTAGAGAACTTTACTCAAATGATGTTTGGGGTGTGTGCTTTAAAGTCAGTGATATTCTAATATAGTATTTTTGTTCTATATAGTATTTAAAGTCACTGATATTCTAATATAGTATTTTTGTTCTATATAGTATTTTTGTCGCAGAGATTTTCCTAATTTGAATTAGCATACCCTAAAAAATAGGGAAGGGATTAAGAGAATATTTTTTTGGTTGATAAGTGGGTGAATCCTGAAAATCATGCTTACTTTGTGGTTAAGAGGCCACGACTCAGGAGCATGTAAGTCGTCAAAGTCATTGGGGATCGCACCCCGCCTGGGGATCGCACCCGGCCTGAGCTGCACCAACGGAAACCATGCTGGATTTTTGGTATGGGCGAGACTAGAACCGGTGACCTTTGCTTAAGGAGCCACTTAACAGCGGGGGCTCCTTCACCCATTGTTCTATATCTCTTTGATTTAAGAGAACAAATTTTCATGATGTTTAATTTTTTGTATTAAATATAAAAAATATTAATTTATTTAAAATAAGTGTTGTTATTTTACAGTATTTTAAAAGTAGGGAAGGGAATATTTAAGAAGTCAAATTTTGATGATGGATAATTTTTTTATTATATGTAAATGTATTGAATGTAAAATTAGCAATTCATTTAAAATAAGTGTTGCACTGTAGTTTAGTTCTTACCATTTAAAGTTAGGAATAGGGTTTTAGAAAAATTGCAGTAAATATTATAATTTGTGTTTATCATGCTAAATTAATAATGTTTAATAGGTAAATAGAATCCTATAATAATTTTGGGATGAACTAATAAATTGAGATGTCTACACAATAACAATTTTATTAGTACATTTACATCTTGTTCTTTTTTTTTTTTTTATGCAAATGCTTGCTTAAATTATGATGGGAAGTAATTGATTAACAATCGCAGATAGAAATTATTTTTAAGAGTATATATCTACACTTGTATTGACCACTAAATAATAATAATAATAATAATAATAATAATATATTAAATCCATCAAATAATACACATTTAGATACTTTTATACAGATAAAAACTTTAGATTTTGGCTTACTTCTTGATAAATTTTTCTTTGAAAATGTCTTTTAACAACCAAATAAATTTAAGTATGGGCATTTACGCAGTGCATTATATTAGATATCATTTTTGAAATTCAACTGCGTTAAGTAAGTCATTCACGTATGACCATTTCCATGAGAGGTAATCGTAACTGACTAATTTCTCATGATTTTTGAA
>APFE031350874.1:84033-98915 GCA_000404065.3 Pinus taeda
AATCACATAGCATCAATCATCACTTCCGGGGCTTGCACCCGGTAACTAGGACTTCCCGGGAGGTCACCCATCCCAGTTTGCCTCTAGCTCAAGCGCGCTTAATTATGGATTTTTCCCCACAATCAAGCCCACTTAGCTTGCTACCCCATTTGCAAAACCTTAGGAAGCATTGTGCCTCATGAACCATTCAATTAGAGATCCCTTCACTCTTTTTTGAATTTCAGTATGGGGGATTACGTAGTTGAATCCCAAAAATGATATCTAATATAATGCACTGAATTCAAAAAAGAGTGAAGGGATCTCTAATTGAATGGTTCATGAGGCACAATACTTGCTAAGGTTTTGCAAATGGGGTAGCAAGCTAAGTGGGCTTGATTGTGGGGAAAACTCCACAGTTAAGTGCGCTTGAGCTAGAGGCGAACTGGGATGGGTGACCTCCCGGGAAGTCCTAGTTACCAGCGCCCCGGAAGTGATGATTGATGCTATGTGATTCATTTCACTAGTTTCAATCCCACTTCCCGGAAGTGATGATTGATGCTATGTGATTCATTTCACTAGCTTCAATCCCACTTCTTCGCCCCTGGAAGTGATGATTGATGCTATGTGATTCATTTCACTAGTTTCAATCCCACTTCTTCACCCCTGTGAGCATCACCCGATGCAATGAGTGCTAAGTGAACTATTCAAAAATCATGAGAAAATGCAATGAGTGCTAAGTGAACTATTCAAAAATCATGAGAAATTAGTGAGTTACTATGATTGATGCTATGTGATTCATTTCACTAGTTTCAATCCCACTTCTTCACCCCTGTGAGCATCACCCGATGCAATGAGTGCTAAGTGAACTATTCAAAAATCATGAGAAATTAGTCAATTACGACTACCTCTCATGGACACCCGATGCAATGAGTGCTAAGTGAACTATTCAAAAATCATGAGAAATTAGTCAATTACGACTACCTCTCATGGAAATGGTCATACATGAATGGCTTACTTAACGCAGTTGAATCCCAAAAATGATATCTAATATAATGCACTGCGTAAACCCCCATACTTAAAAAAAATAAATACAAGCTGGTGTGTAAGATCTCCTTATTTGTGAAACAAGAAATCAACCTCCATACAATAATATGATTGCTAAAATCTACTAAATATACACACTAATATACATAATATTAATTTGTAATTTATCTTAATTTATAAATTAAATAATTTAATTTACATTTTAAATTTATATAAATTAAAATGCAAATACTATACAATTAATTAATCATATTAAAAAAGTTAACTTTAATATATTAAATATATTAATTTAAAATAAAAATGATATGTAACACATAAATAACTATTTTCCTCCTTAAATTTTTCTTAATTTTATTTTATATAATATAAATAAATGGCTAATTTATAAATAGCAATTTGTAATTTATTTTGTAATTTAAATTTTATTTTTGAGAAAATTTTCTGTGATAATCGCATCAAAATTGATTTGTGGATGTGTTTCAAACCAACGAGACAATGGAGAATCAGATGACAACATCGTGTTAAAAAGAAATATTGGATGCAGAGATAGATCATTCCAAGACATAAAATGTATGTGACTATTACTTATTGACTGAACCAAAAATTAATATATATTTATAGGAATTATGATTAAAAATTTCTAAGTAATTCATAATGTGAGTTGTCTTTTGGATCTTTTTTATACCAGAATATAAAAAGTTTGTATTTATATTTAAAAAAAAAAGATTATTTAACACATTATAAATTAACGTTTGATTTCCAATATTATTTGATAACTATTGGAATTAAATTATATTAAAAACTTTTTTTATGTTGTTAAATCAAATTTTTTTCATATATTATAATTACAATACCTCTTATATTTTTGTTTGTACAAAAAAATCCAAAACACTCAATATTATGAATTAGTTAGAAAATTTATTATAATTCTTAAAATTATATATATATAATAAAAATATTTTTTTAAATTTTGTATTTGTCAAAGTACTGTTATATATAACTCAATGTCACCCCTGAACCACAAGGGCATTGATTTAAATGTATATCAACAAAATTCATAAATTTTTGATTGATAATCACCAAATATTTCTATCATTAAAATAATTATTTATTCAAAATTAATTATTCTAAAATTTAAAACATATTAAATAAATTAAAAATATATACTTTTTAAAATATTTTTTTGGGATAAAAAACAAAAAAACAAACACTATCATCCATAGCTCCATACGAACTCCCCACAGTACATCCAGCTACTAGGTGGGGAAAAGATTCTAGAATAGTTGCTTCCAGCCTTCAAGTGACGAGTTGGAAAACAACTACCACTTGCTTTTAGGTTGTGGGTCTGGCGTCTCTCAAAAAATCAAGAATAGTTACCTCAAGCCTTCAAGTGACGAGTTGGAAAACAACTACCACTCGCTTTTAGGTCGTGGGTCTTGCGTCTCTCTTCATATAGTTAATGAAAGCCTTAGGGAGAAAATTCCTGGGCTCAACTTAATTTAACCTAGAGGTCGTGGGTCTTGCGTGTCTCCTCACATAGTTCATGAAAGATTTTTGCAGAAAATTGCTGAGCTCAACACTCGCGAAAATGTAAAAATCTTTCTTTAAAAAATAAGTAAATAAATAAAATAATATTAATGTATAATCATGCATTTGCGTGATTGTGTCTTCCCTTAACGCTCACATCTAACCTACTTTTAAGTTTCAACCATTTCCATTGTCCACTCACACTCTCCACTTATACACACATCTCCTTTATATTTATATTTAGCAACATATTAACAAAATATTCTACATATACATTATTTACATTTTATAAATTTCTGTCCTATGCTAAAGAAGTGTTTTCCAAGTACCTCGGAGTTGACTGTGCCCAAGAGACGTTCTGTTGGAGCATCTATCCCCGCCTAAGGAGATCATCATATCCACAGCTGCCTTCCTTGTCTCAGAAAGTGATCAACTGAACTAATAAGAATTACACGTTGACAACGTGCCTCGGAAGTCTGTCGCATTCACGTTCGGCAGAAATACGTGGATTTCTTATCTTATCCGCCGAGCTTATCTCGATTGCAGATTGCTCAAGCGGGTTGACGTGGGCAGCTGGCCCCATCCGTCTCGGTTACCAATTCCGTTAATACCGTAAATATTCCGACACTCACAACTCCGCTGATTTCGGGCACCTCTGACAGCTGACTCCCATAGGCCCACACAGGTGGTAGATAAGACATGAAATTAAATTCATTCAATGTTCACTACCTCCGCAACAAAGGATTTTAAAATTCAAATGCTTTCCCGCTTGGGATTTTAAATTGAAAAATTGAGCGCTGAATCTCTGCAGGGCGTTGAATAGGTAATAGATGCGTCTCTGCTTCATTTTGAGCCTCTCCAGCACCGGCGTGGCACCGTCCCTCACTGTAACAACATGCAAGGTAACTCTATAATGGACATAAGCAAGAGGCTCCTCATGGCGAGAAGGTTGCAGCTGCGGGTGCTCTTTCTAGAGTAGGGGGCGTGGATATGATTCCAGATCAATTGTTGGCATTTAGGTTATGTAAGCTCCCTTCACAAAGTCACTAAAATACCATCTAATAACATATTAAGATTTCAACACTTTTAAATTAAAGTTTATATGGGGAATAAAATACTAATTCACTTGATTATGTTCTTAATTGATGCTGCAAACTTTGCAAGCTAGGATACAAGCTGTAGCGTTGAAAGCAGAAAGTACAATTAATTTGAGCAGAACCAAAACAAGTTGATACGGTTATTAAAAGAGGTTTTGGAAGTCGGATACTGTAATGGATTACCATATCACAGAATATCAATCTGGTGAAGTCCATGTAGTTAAACAGTGTATTCTCAGGTTCGATTTGACTAATTCCAACTGGCAAGTCCAGCAAACACTCTTGGTAGGAAAAGATGCACTCTGGATGCATTTACATATCATTTGTATCATTTATTAAGTTGTTGTTTGAAATAAACTATTTTGTATATGAGTTTATTACATTTAATCTATAAAATTAGTTTAACTTTTAGAAAAATAAACTCAAGTTGGTTTTCTAATAAGTTTTCAGTTAGATGTGTGGACTACTATAATCTTAAAAACAAGAGCTAGTCCTGAATACAAGCAGGTTATTGATGAATTATGGAGTCCAGTAAAAATGTGTAAATTATTCACCATCTATTGAAAATTTACTAAATCACTCTCAAGATCAGTTGTACACTATAAGATTCCATTTACATCATATTCTTATGTTGGTGGTAGAAATTTCTCTATTAGTTGGCAACATTTTTTTGAAATTGTTGGTTCAAGTAATGTGTTAATTTTTTTCGTCTAGAGAGAATACTTTAATATACTAAATGTTTTAGTGATTTCTATCAAAATTGATCACATGTAAGTAAGAACCTAGCCTCCTTGATTCCAAAACATCAAAGTAATATTTTTGATGTTCCTTGTCATTCTTGCCGTTGGTTCTGAGGGTTTCGAGCTCTGCGTATGGAAGTATGTCGAGGGTGTTGTATCCCGTTTCTGTTGGCTCTGAATTACGTTTTCAATGGCTGTGGGTTGATTTCATGCTTGCTCTGGTTATGGGTGGAGGCCTTCTCTGCGCGTTTGACTGTTTGTCCACCTGTATGCATCGACGGTGTTCGGCTCTGGGTTTTCTTGCAAACTCTGGTAAGTTGTTTACCCACTCTGTTACTCTGTTTTTAATAAATGAGTTCAAGCTCTTCGTCCTGGTCGTGTTTACTGTAACTGTTGGTTGCCTGTAAAGAAGTCTGGTTCGAATTTGGGTTGTTTTAACACTGGTATTCGGCTTTTGCTACCTCATTCCCGCATGTACTGTTAGTCTTCTGGTCCTTTGCTTTCGAATCTGGTTTGGTAGTGATTCTTGGGTTATGAATTTGCTGGTCACGCTACGTTGTTCGTACAGGAACAATGGAAAAGTTCATTCAACCTCTGCTACAGGTAAATACTCTTTCTCTGATTCAATGTTCGCTCTTTTTTTTGTTCTGGGTCTAAACCAAACTGCTCCTTTGGTCTCCAGTTCACTATGGCGTCCTCTGGATCGAAATGTATGGCTCCTCCTCACGCGGTCTCCAGGTGAGGGTTTCTTTCCCTTTTCCCTTGAATTTTTATAATGCTGGTTTTGTTTTCTGTCAAGGGTTTCGTCCCTTCCAGTTCTGTTGAACTCCAAACTCACTCTCGCTTGTTTGGTTGCAGATCTTCTCTGGTGGCCTAGAGGGCGCACGTCTCTGTCTTCAAAAATGTTCGATAGCGTGAAAGTGGGTAGGCCTGTAACCTATATTGCTTGTCTGTCTCGAGGTCTCTGTTCCGAATATGGTTCGCTTGTTGTTTTACTGTTTGAGTCTGGTGGGATTCACGTCCACTATTGTCTTTCTGGGATGAGTTCACTGGGCTGTAACGCGGCTTCAACAAATCCTTATCTTGTGCCTGTAGTCAAACCCTAACGAGGGTTTTGTATTCGTTGCTTGTCTATGGTGGCTGAGCAGATTTTGATCTTGTTTTGACTGTACCAGTCTCTGTAATATTTAAGGGAACTCGACTCTTTCGGTTTCGACTATGCAGTAATGTTTCTGGACAATACAAATGTAAATCATTTTCTTATGAAAGGAAAAAGGAATGTGTTATTTGGTACCTGTAGCCTTCGCTTGTGGTTTTGTTACGTTGCTGGCGTTTGATTCTTTTACTGGACTCTTTACTTGTTTGCTGGTCTCGATTAGCTGTGCGTAACTGTGCTTCTTCAACTATATCTCTGTGTGCTTGTTTGGTAATGATTTCGAATACAGTTCATACTCGTACAACAGCCATAATATTACGTTTAGTTTACAGAAATGTAAAATCCCGTTAATTAAGTATGAGACTTCAAATCAATAATTTAGGAAATAAGATAGATGGACAGTAATTCTCTGGTACTTTTGAATGCTTGATAATTCTGTTCTTCAATTACTCAACTTGTTCTCTACTTGACTAAAAGACTCTTTCTTTACATGTATGTTTGGCTTTTATAGCCTCTGTCTTCAGTTAAGGCTTGCAGTTTGTTTCTTTCTGTTACAAAGACAGTTACATACTTCTGTTCCTATTTGTAACCATAATTGTTTGAATATTTCAAGACTTGTAAAAGCAGTTAAGAGTTATTTTTCCTAATTACAGAAACTACACTTAAATCGACAATGAAACTAACAGTAATCCTAACTGGAAAAGTAAACCATCTAACTGTTGATGACTTGTAAAATAAAGTAAAAAGAAAAATTATCTTCAACAAAATTTAACAATTCAGTTTCCCGCTTGTGAACCTGGTTGGAGTCTTTCTGCCTCGTCACTGTGAACTGGATGCTCCTGCATCAGGCTCCCGGGGTGAGAAAAGATCATGACTCCTGTTCATGAGCTCCTCCACTGATGTCCCTGTTCGTTCAATCTGCCTGGCGTCAAGCCATGAGCTTTCCTCAATCGGACGGTTCTTCCACTTGACCAGGTACTGAAAATAATTTTTCCGCCGAGTACGCCTAACTACCTGAGTTTCGAGGATGCCTTCGATCTCAGGAGGTTGGACATAAGGCATCTGTTTCTTCCAACTGTCTCTGTCTTCCTGGATGTTCCGCGTGGATTGTCCGGGTTCATCCTTCCTTCCCTCCAACAGTTTGCCTGTATACGGAAACAAATCTGCCACATTGAAGATAGGTGATATGCCTACTCCAGGTGGTAGTTGGATTTCGTAGGCATTCGCTGAAAACTTCCGCAAGATCTTGCAGGGCCCTATTTTCTTGTATTTCAGTTTGTTATACGTACCTTTAGGATACCGCTCCTTGCGTAAGTGTACCAGAACATCATCCCCTACCCCAAAATGAACTTCTCTCCTCTTCAAATCTGCGTGTTCCTTATACTTCAAGTTGTTGTCCTGTAACTTTTCCTTTACCTGCTCATGTAAATCCCTCATCGCATTTGCAAAATCTTCTCCATTCGCACTCCGTCATTCCTGTAAACCAAGATCCCGAAGCTCATGCACTCCTCGAGGGTGCATACCATAAAGAATCTGGAAAGGACTGAGACCCGTGCTACGATTCGGCGAATCGTTGTAAGCAAATTCTGCTTGCGCCAGCACTCGGTCCAACATTCTAGAATTTTCTCCGACTAAGCTGCGTAACGGATTTCCTAGACTTCTGTTCACAACTTCTGTCTGACCATCGGTCTGCGGATGGTAAGCAGAACTGTAGCTTAATTGGGTGTTCTTTTTTTTCCATAAGGTACGCCAAAAATGTCCCGTGAACTTTACGTCTCTGTCTGATAGGATGGTTGTTGGTAACCCGTGTAATCGGAGAATCTCATTAAAAAACAAGTGAGCCACGTAAGTGGCATCACTAGTTTTCCTACAAGTTACAAAATGTGCCATTTTCGAGAAACGATCTACTACCACCATCACTGAATCATACCCTTTCTGCGTTTTTGGCAGTCCCAATACAAAATCTAAACTCACCGAATCCCAAGGTCTGCCTGGAATAGGCAATGGCGTGTACAGTCCTGTGTTCTGGCTATGTCCTTTCGCTAGTTGACACACCTTACACTTAGCCACAAAACTTGTACCTCCCGTCTCATTCTCGGCCAAAAGTAAAAGTGACTAAGTTGTTCTAAAGTCTTGTCAATACCAAAGTGTCCAGCCAATCCCCCACTGTGTTTTTCACGAATGATATTCTCCCTCATAGAACAGCTGGGGATACACAGTTGTCCTCCCTTGAAAAGTAATTTCTCCTGTATGTTATAGTCCAACCAAGGATTGTTTCCTCGTATTAAAGGATTCTGGCACGCCTCGTAGGCTTCTCTGAAATCTGTGTCTGTCTTATAAAGATCCCGTAAATGTTCAAAGCCCAAAACCTGCACAGTGCTTTCCTGCAATAGTAAAGCTTTCCTGCTCAATGCGTCGGCCACCTTATTCGCTTGCCCACTGATATGCTTTAGTACAAAATTAAAACTCTGTAAGTACTCCACCCATTTGGCATGCTTATGATTAAGTTTATGCTGCTGCATTACATACTGTAATGTAGAATTATCTGAGAACAGCACGAACTCGTTTCCCAACAAGTAATGCCTCCAGTGTCTTAGCGCCTGTACTACTGCGTAGAATTCCTTATCGCATGAGAAGTACTTCTGCCTACTCTCATTCAGTTTTTCACTGAAGAATGCCACTGGTCTGTCCTCCTGGCTGAGTACAGCCCCGATTGCTGTTCCACTAGCATCACAACGTACCTGAAATAGTTTTTGAAAGTTTGGTAGCCTGAGAATCGGTCTTTCTGTTATTTTCCTCTTCAATAGCTGAAAGCTCTTTTCTACTGCTTCTGTCCATCGAAAAGGTTGGCTGGCCTTTTTGATGGTCTCCAACATAGGAGCACAGATTCTGCTAAAATCTCTGATAAACTTTCTGTAAAAACTCGTTAATCCGTGAAAACTTCGTACCTCAAACAAATTCTTCGATGACTGCCAATTTATGATTGCTGTCACTTTCTCTGGATCCATCTTTAATTCGTTCTCTGCTATCACAAATCCCAGATAAATTAGTTCTCTCTGCAAAAACGTACATTTCTTCAGATTGATCAATAACTTGTTCTGTTGTAGCTTCTCTAACACTTTACGCACATGCCGGAGGTGTTCTTCTCGTGTCTTACTGAAAATAAGTATGTCATCCAAATAAACAATTACAAATTTCCCTATATATTCCTTTAGCATCTCATTCATGAGTCTCATGAAGGTGTTGGGCGCATTGCTCAACCCGAACGGCATGAACAGCCATTCATATAGGCCCTCATTTGTTTTAAAAGCTGTCTTCCATTCATCTCCTTCACATATCCGAATCTGGTGATATCCACTTTTTAAATCTATCTTAGAAAAGTAAGCTGCCCCACTCAAACAGTCCATCATATCATCCATGCACGGTAACGGAAATCTGTATCGTATGGTGATTTTATTGATGGCCCTGGAATCAGTGCACATCCGCCATTCTCCTCCCTTTTTGGGGGCGAGAACTGTTGGTACAACACATGGGCTCAAACTTTCTCTGATCAATCCTTTATCCAATAGCTCCTGCACCTGTTTTCTGATTTCTTCATTATCCTTGGGGCTCATTCGATAATCTGCCTTATTCGGTAAGCTGGCTCCTCGTATGAAATCAATGTGGTGACTAATGCTCCGCTTGGGAGGTAACTTATCCGGCAAGTCGTCTACTACTATATCTGTAAATTCTTCCAACATCTGCTGTATTTCTATAGGCAAATCTGTGATTTCTGTGTGTAACAAAACGGTCCTAGTCTTTCTCACTACAACAAAATTCATCTCACTGTTTTCAACTTGCTTCAAAAATTGTTTTCCATTCATAAGAAACGCCTTTGGTTCATTCCCTTCAACTGCCTCTTTCTCCTCTCTGATAGGCACAAGGGTATGCTTAACCCCGTCTTTTTCAAACTTATAACAATTCAATACCCCATCATGTGTCACCTTTCTGTCATATTTCCAAGGTCTGCCCAACAAGATGTGGCACACGTCCATTGGCATAATGTCACAAATAATTTTGTCTTTGTAATGTCCTATCTGGAATTCCACTTCACTCTGTTCATCCACCAGCAACTGGTGTCCTTTCTGTAACCACGAAACTTGATATGGAGTGGGGTGTTTCAGACGTTTCAGTCCTAACTTCTCCACCATCTCGACTGACACCAAATTGTCAGTACTTCCACTGTCAATTATCATTTTACATCACTTACCTTGCGACTTACAAACTGTTCTGAACAGAGCTTTCCGTTGCGTCTGTTCAATACTCTCATCAACTGGCTTCACCAACACCTTATGCAGCACTAAAGCTTCTCCTGTTTCTGGGGCATTTTCTGCCTCTTGAGGAGGTGCTGCTGCTTCCTCTGGCTGTGCCACATATGCGCCTCGCTGTCCAGTTGAATCTGTCTCTGGACACTCAAAAGAGCGGTGCCCCCACTTGTGGCATCTATAACACTGGTATCCAGTTCCCCTTCCACGACCATTTCCTCTACCGCGCTGAAACGATCTGCCACCCCTCGTTCCATCTCCTTTTTCTGCTGTTCCCGAAGTCCTCAAACTGCTGGCTTCTTCGCTGTTGCTGGCAGTCCGGCCTCTGCCATAGGACTAGCCTCTTCCTCTATTAGACCCTCGTCCTCTCCGGGCATTCTGTCTTCGGTTAAGCTTTTCCTCTACTTTAACTGCACTCTGATATGCCTCCTCCGTATTGTTGGGAGACAGAATACTTATTTCGTCTAAAATCTCCATCCTCAGCCCATTCACATATCTGGTTGTCCCCTCTACTGTATCCTCTGTATATCCTGCTCGCAAGTTTACTCGATAAAATTCCTCCGTATATTCTTTCACCGTCAGACCTCTCTGTCTCAAGTTCTGAACTTGCCTATGTAACGCAATTTGATAATCTCTGGGTAGAAATCTGCCCTTCAATTTAGCTACCATCCTTGCCCAAGTCTTTATCAGAGGCTTGTTCAACCTCTTCTTCTCATTCTGGACACTGTCCCACCACAGGGTTGCGTGTCCTTTCAGCTTTGTTGCTGCAAACTTGACCCTACGGTCTTCACTAATCTCTTCGCATTCAAAGTACTTGTCCATCTCACTAATCCAATCTAATACTACATCAATCGATAAACTGCCATCATAGGTTGGTAATTCTGGTTTTGGTTAGCTATTTGACAATAATACAGACTTCAACAATCTCACTTCTGGTGAGTCACCTTCAGCCCCATCTACTGGTGCTTCCACTTCTTCGTCGCTCACATCACCTAACTCTGGATCTCTCCTTCTGCCTGCCTCTACTGCTTCCAATCGAGCAGTAAGAATTCTGAGTTCTTCCCTTAACGCCTCATCTGCCATTCTACGGGCACCTCTGCCTTGTCCTCGTCTTCCTATATCCATTTCTCCCAAATCTTTTCAACTCAACTTGCTCTGATACCACTCTGATGGGACCCAACCCACTTGGCGTAACCCTTTGCACTTTTAAGGTTACACTTGGACGTTTACGTGGCGGTTGTATGTGGCATTT
The DNA here is from genome assembly GCA_000404065.3 of Pinus taeda. NCBI lineage: Eukaryota > Viridiplantae > Streptophyta > Pinopsida > Pinales > Pinaceae > Pinus > Pinus taeda. Next base: position 95,133 of record APFE031350874.1, read on the forward strand.
GTTTTTCTCGCGTTCTGTAGCTGGTAGCTGGGCATTAACTGCAGGTGTAAATGTGCAGTCCTTCTGCCTTGGTAAACGATGTTACCCTAACCCTATGCGATTTCTCGATTGTTCCTTGTCATTCTTGCCGTTGGTTCTGAGGGTTTCGAGCTCTGCGTATGGAAGTATGTCGAGGGTGTTGTATCCCATTTCTGTTGGCTCTTAATTACGTTTTCAATGGCTGTGGGTTGATTTTATGCTTGCTCTGGTTATGGGTGGAGGCCTTCTCTACGCGTTTGACTATTTGTCGACCTGTATGCATCGACGGTGTTCGGCTCTGGGTTTTCTTGCAAACTCTGGTAAGTTGTTTACCCACTCTGTTACTCTGTTTTTAATAAATGAGTTCAAGCTCTTCATCTTGGTCGTGTTTACTGTAATTGTTGGTTGCCTGTAAAGAAGTCTGGTTCGAATTTGGGTTGTTTTAACACTGGTATTCGGCTTTTGCTACCTCATTCCTGCATGTACTGTTAGTCTTCTGGTCCTTTGCTTTCGAATCTGGTTTGGTAGTGATTCTTGGGTTATGAATTTGCTGGTAACGCTACGTTGTTCGTACAAGAACAATGGAAAAGTTCATTCAACCTCTGCTACAGGTAAATACTCTTTCTCTGATTCAATGTTCACTCTTTTTTTTGTTCTGGGTCTAAACCAAACTGCTCCTCTGGTCTCCAGTTCACTATGGCGTCCTCTGGTTCGAAATGTATGGCTCCTCCTCACGCGGTCTCCAGGTGAGGGTTTCTTTCCCTTTTCCCTTTAATTTTTATAATGCTGGTTTTGTTTTCTGTCAAGGGTTTCGTCCCTTCTGGTTCTGTTGAACTCCAAACTCACTCTTACTTGTTTGGTTGCATGTCTTCTCTGGTGGCCTGGAGGGCGCACGTCTCTGTCTTCAAAAAAGTTCGATAGCGTGAAAGTGGGTAGGCCTGTAACCTATATTGCTTGTCTGTCTCGAGGTCTCTGTTCTGAATATGGTTCGCTTGTTGTTTTACTGTTTGAGTCTGGTGGGATTCACGTCCACTATTGTCTTTCTGGGATGAGTTCACTGGGCTGTAACGCGGCTTCAACAAATCCTTATCTTGTGCCTGTAGTCAAACCCTAACGAGGGTTTTGTATTTGTTTCCTGTCTATAGTGGCTGAGCAGATTTTGATCTTGTTTTGACTGTACCAGTCTCTGTAATATTTAAGGGAACTTGACTCTTTCGGTTTCGACTATGCAGTAATGTTTCTGGACAATACAAATGTAAATCGTTTTCTTATGAAAGGAAAAAGGAATGTGTTATTTGGTACCTGTAGCCTTCGCTTGTGGTTTTGTTACGTTGCTGGCGTTTGATTCTTTTACTGGACTCTTTACTTGTTTGCTGGTCTCGATTAGCTGTGCGTAACTGTGCTTCTTCAACTATATCTCTGTGTGCTTGTTTGGTAATGATTTCGAATACAGTTCATACTCGTACAGCAGCCATAATATTATGTTTAGTTTACAGAAATGTAAAATCTTGTTAATTAAGTATGAGAGATCAAATCAATAATTTAGGAAATAAGATAGATGGACAGTAATTCTCTGGTACTTTTGAATGCTTGATAATTCTGTTCTTCAATTACTCAACTTGTTCTCTACTTCACTAAAAGACTCTTTCTTTACATGTATGTTTGGCTTTTATAGCCTCTGTCTTCAGTTAAGGCTTGCAGTTTGTTTCTTTCTGTTACAAAGACAGTTACATACTTATGTTCCTATTTGTAACCATAATTGTTTGAATATTTCAAGACTTGTAAAAGCAGTTAAGAGTTATTTTTCCTAATTACAGAAACTACCCTTAAATCGACAATGAAACTAACAGTAATCCTAACTGGAAAAGTAAACCATCTAACTGTTGTTGACTTGTAAAATAAAGTAAAAAGAAAAATTATCTTCAGCAGAATTTAACAATTCAGTTTCCCGCTTGTGAACCTGGTTGGAGTCTTTCTTCCTCATCACTGTGAGCTGGATGCTCCTGCATCAGGCTCCCGCGGTGAGAAAAGATCATGACTCCTGTTCATGAGCTCCTCCACTGATGTCCCTGTTCGTTCAATCTGCCTGGCGTCAAGCCATGAGCTGTCCTCAATCAGACGGTTCTTCCACTATACCAGGTACTGAAAATAATTTTTCCGCCGAGTACGCCTAACTACCTGAGTTTCGAGGATGCCTTCGATCTCAGGAGGTTGGACATAAGGCATTTGTTTCTTCCAACTGTCTCTGTCTTCCTAGGTGTTCCGCGTGGATTGTCCAGGTTCATCCTTCCTTCCCTCCAACAGTTCGCCTGTATACGGAAACAAATCTGCCACATTGAAGATAGGTGATATGCCTACTCCAGGTGGTAGTTGGATTTCGTAGGCATTCGCTGAAAACTTCCACAAGATCTTGCAAGGCCCTATTTTCTTGTATTTCAGTTTGTTATACGTACCTTTAGGAAACCGCTCCTTGCGTAAGTGTACCAGAACATCATCCCCTACCCCAAAATGAACTTCTCTCCTCTTCAAATCTGCGTGTTCCTTATACTTCAAGCTACTGTCCTGTAACTTTGCCTTTACCTGCTCATGTAAATCCCTCATCAGATTTGCAAAATCTTCTCCATTCGCACTCCGTCGTTCCTGTAAACCAAGATCCCGAAGCTCATGCACTCCTCGAGGGTGCATACCATAAAGAATCTGGAAAGGACTGAGACCTGTGCTACGATTCGGCGAATCGTTGTAAGCAAATTCTGCTTGCGCCAACACTCGGTCCCACATTCTAGAATTTTCTCTCACTAAGCTGCGTAATGGATTTCCTAGACTTCTGTTCACAACTTTTATCTGCCCATCGGTCTGCGGATGGTAAGCAGAACTGTAGCTTAATTGGGTGTTCATTTTTTTCCATAAGGTACGCCAAAAATGTCCCGTGAACTTTACGTCTCTGTCTGATAGGATGGTTGTTGGTAACCCGTGTAATCAGACAATCTCATTAAAAAACAAGTGGGCCACGTAAGTGGCATCACTAGTTTTCCGACAAGTTACAAAATGTGCCATTTTCGAGAAACGATCTACTACCACCATCACCGAATCATACCCTTTCTGCATTTTTGGCTGTCCTAATACAAAATCTAAACTCACCGAATCCCAAGGTCTGCCTGGAATAGGTAGTGGCGTGCACAGTCCTGTGTTCTGGCTATGTCCTTTCGCTAGTTGACACACCTTACACTTAGCCACAAAATGTTGTACGTCCCGTCTCATTCTCGGCCAAAAGTAAAAGTGACTAAGTTTCTCTAAAGTATTGTCAATACCAAAGTGTCCAGCCAATCCCCCACTGTGTTTTTCACGAATGATATTATCCCTCATAGAACAGCTGGGGATACACAGTTGTCCTCCCTTGAAAAGTAATTTCTCCTGTATGTTATAGTCCAACCAAGGATTGTTTCCTCGTATTAAAGGATTCTGGCACGCCTCGTAGGCTTCTCTGAAATCTGTGTCTGTCTTATAAAGATCCCGTAAATGTTCAAAGCCCAAAACCTGCACAGTGCTTTCCTGCAATAGTAAAGGTTTTCTGCTCAATGCGTCGGCTACCTTATTCGCTTGCCCACTGATATGCTTCAGTACAAAATTAAAACTCTGTAGGTACTCCACCCATTTGGCATGCTTATGATTAAGTTTATGTTGCTGCATTACATACTGTAATGCAGAATTATCTGAGAACAGCACGAACTCGTTTCCCAACAAGTAATGCCTCCAGTGTCTTAGCGC
>APFE031350877.1:0-14856 GCA_000404065.3 Pinus taeda
AAATTTATTTTTCCTTAATTATTTTGGTGTAACAATTTAATTCAAATCAATGGCAATTAAATCAGTCTATTTTAATTTAATATTGAGAAAATTTTAAATATTAAAATACAATTTGCACAGTTATGTTAGCATGGATCTTTGATCCTAAAATAGAGATTTGAAAATAGTGTCCTAGCATCAACTATTTACAAACACGATTTTCTTCTCGAATCCAATTTATGATTTTATTTATCTTTTCTAGTGATAGTTGGTAAAATGCATTGTTAAGCAGTTCGTTTAATTGTTACTTCTGTTCATCTTCTAAAGGGACAGAAAGTTAATGGTTTAACCCTTCTTTCCATTTTAATTTATTTATAAATTTGGAACATTTTAAACTGAAGCATTCTGTATGGGCTTTGATCAGAATATAATATATCTTGCAAATTAATATCGATAAATTTTTATTGGTAGGAGGATGAATTGAGGTGGAATGGCATTTCACATTTTCTACCCTAAATGATACTTGATTTAAATCACAGGTTACATTGTTCTAATATGGTTGCACAAACACAGGAAAACACAGAATTCTAACACGGTCGATAAACTAGTGTTTAATTCATGTGATGGTTTTTAATTGCCACAGGAAACCACAGAATTCTAACGCGGTCGATAAACTAGGTGCATAAATTCTTGTGATAGTTTTTAATTGCCATGATCTATTTATAATGATATGCTTATGGAATCCTTATAAAACGCATATGTGGATGAGTGGAAACCTAATTCGAGCATTTACTATTCATTTACTACGTCATTCAAGGGATTATATTTTTCAATAAAATCAAGTGAAAATAATATATGTTGAATAACTCAGTTACATGATTTCATGCATATGTATGAGCAATAGATCGCCTGAAAAATTTATAATAGAGACTTAGGAGAGTGATTGTGGGCGTAATGAGTTAACTTGGAGGTGAAGGCATTTTAAATATAGAAATTGAAGAGTGCAGAAATAATTTTAGAGATCTCTAAAACAGGGCTAGAGATAGCAATGTTCAAAGAAGTGTTTAAGAATAATGGTTTTTTGGATTAAGAAAAAGCCAGTGTATAGTTTTATCTACAATTTTCACCATTATAAATTAAATTATAAGAATTAAACTATAAGAATGGGTATAATACTCTAAACCATTACAATTACAAATTACAAAGTTATGATACTACTTTACCTAATTAATTATTTGTTAAATATTTTTTCTTTGTGGTGTGCGATTGTTAACAAATTCAAGATCTTGATAATAATCTCAAAGTAAGATTATTTTTATCATTGTGATGACACACTTTGCTAATTTGCAAAACAACTCTTTAACATAAATTATATTAAAAATAAATAAAAAAATTTGAAAAAATCCATTTTGATCTAAAGATATAATTAATATTTAAATCATATTTTTAATTATTTTAAAAATTCAATTCTATTTAATTTAAATTAATTACGTAAACCTTTCTCATCCATATATTTTGTTTTATGTTGAGATTAGAACAAACCAATCTATTTAGTAAATTCATTGTTTACTGGGGTCATAGTTTTTTTTTTTTAATTATATATATTCTATATTGTTTTAGGTTGAGATTGAACAAACCGATCTATTAGTAAATTCTTGTTAACTTGCTAATAGTTTTTTATTTTTTTTTATTATATATATTCTGTATTGAGATTAAATCAAATTAGTAAAATTGGTGTTTATTATGATTATAGGTTTTGATATTTTTTTAATTTATATGGTTGGTATTGAATTTAGATAATGATTCGTTCTCCAAAAATATATTTGGTTGTTACCATTAAATAATGAATTGTTTTGTTATTTCAATATTTTTTATGTTATTTTCGTTGTTCCATTTAACTACATAATTGTTTTTCTATTCCAAATTTTATCTTAATATACCAATATGAAATAGTGTTTCGAATCTTATGATTTTTTTCAATATAAAAAAAAAAATAAATAAAATAAAATAACTTTCTAAATAAGTTTATTTGAAACTAACACTCATATATTTATTGAAAGTAGACTACTTTTCTAATTTTTTCAATATAAAAAATAAAAAAAAATAAAAAAATAATTAACAATCTAAATAAGTTTATTTGAAATTAACACTCATATATTTATTGAAGTGGACTATTTCTGATGAATCATTATATAAAAATCTATTTCAAAGATTCTTCCTTTTAAAATCCGAAAATTATGATTTTAGTTTTATTGGTGTTTATACGAAACACTTCTCATGGAATTTTGCAAGAACACTTAGTTGTTTTTCAATCTCCACAAGATCTATGGTTGACTACGAGAATAGTATTATCCATATAAAGTATATTAATGGTGTAGAACACTTAGTTGTTTTAACAATCTCCACAAGATCTATGGTTGACTACGAGAATAGTATTATGCATATAAAGTATATTAATGGTGTAGTAATGAAAGTTATGTTAGACGCTTAATTTTAGATTTATAGTTTGAGTTAGTGTGTTATGGTGATTAGTTAATAATGTTTAAGAAAATTTGGAAATTGAATCAACATTTTTTTTTATTATTGTATCATATATGTAAACTATGTACATCATTCTTAATAATATACCGTTCCAATTTGTGTTTAACAGTGATATGAGAATTATGAGAATAGAAGTTAATCTACTATATTGAATAAAATGACTCACCAGTTTTGTGGCTTTCTTGAACGCTCTTATTCATGCATGTTTTGTTTGTCGCGTTGATAGTGGGGAGTGACACTGACCTGCGTTTTAAAATAAGCCTTTCTGAAGCGTTAATTTGTGAAGAGCGTTCGTTAACTCTAGAAGAGCTTGCTAGACCTATTGAGGGAGAATTTTACGTAGAGCCCATGCACAAATCTGTTTCGGAGGCAATTTTAGTTTAAACAAAGAAGCACCATAAGATTAAAGTAAAGAGACCAACTAGAGTAACTGGTGGTTTTCCAAGCCAAGAGCACAACGTTGTCATAGAAGAACGAAGAGATGGTGACCTTTTCGAGCGGTTTCAAGGAAGGTAATTGTAAAAGAATGGAGAGAGCACTGACACATTCAAAGACTAAGAGTGCATTTCATATGTAAATCCAGCACGTGCTTGAATGATATTCTAGTTGGGGTTATTTTGAGTGAAATTATCATATACTGAAACGACATTGGCCATTATTGTGTCTGCACTATGAGTGATTTATGGTTGGTTGTTCATTTCCAAGAGATCCCTCTGACATGTTGCAAAAGCATTATAGAGACAAAGTGGAGGTGGCAATATTCGTTGAAGCTTGTCTGCGTGGACAAATAAAGTTTGGTGTTGCGAAGGTTGTGGAGGTTGTGGTGTGGCAACTCTCGCACGGAAAGCTCCCTTACACGTCAATCGATTCGCCACGGGAGCACCGGTGGCGAATATTCTTCTGTCACCGTTTATGGATTACAAATGTGGTTCACAACACTTGCAGCGCCGGACTGCCGTGCCTGTTTGAGACAAGCGATTGGATTGTTGAATAAGTGCTGTTCTTCGCAGGTGGGAGCTCAAATTTATCTGGGCAGTTGCTCTGTACGATTCTAGATATATCCTTTTTAGACCTCATATATGCTCTCACTTCACTATATACAGTATACAATGGTCGTTTATGCATGTGTTTATTTTATTGACAGTGAGTTATGCTTTTTTTATTTATGTCGCCGAATCTTTCAATTCTATTATTGATATTAGCATCGTATTTTAAATATCATCGTATTTTACTATTTTATAACCGTTTTCAGTACCTTTTATTACCCATTTGAAATTCAGTCACCAGATAAATTTCTGTCTATAATCCCTCTGTCGAGAATCTCATATTTAGGCCAAGGCGTTCACGTTCAGGACCGATGTGCCGAACGCGAGGGGAAATACCAAACATGCCAGGCCTTGCAGCTTGAGAATCTCCAGCCGGCTCCCTGTCGTCCCTACTAAGAAAACGGGTGCTAATGATGGTTGTTTTATTGGAGTTTATATGAGCAGTTCAATTATTTTTTAATTAAATTTTATTTATTTATTTAAAAATATAAATTTTAGTTATTTAAAAATTGCTTTTAATATATATATGAATATAATTTGTTAAAAATAATATTATGAGGTTTGCCATTTCTGTAGATTATTTAATTGAGGTTTTCTATTTCTGTATATTATGTAATTGAAAATTAAAATTCTAAAATATCTTGCCGAAATGTGTATCTATCACAATACTCTTTCCACTTGATAAAAAACCTGAGTAATCAAAAATAGAATTCAATCAACAGATTTTTGAATGACCTAATCCCAATGAGTTGATTTAATTTGCTTTTAAAAAAGGCCGTTAAGAAATACCATGCCGTCATCTTTAGAATTCACTATCTTGAATGTTGTTAGTTTTTTGCCATAAATATTAGTAATTTGTTAACATTCACATTACGTTTTTGCCATGAAGATTCTGACAACATTTAGATTAGTTTTTTGTCATCTTTAGAATTCACTATGTTGAATGTTGTAACCAAACCAAAATGTTAATGTGAGTAAACTAATGCTGAAGAGTCAATTTATAAAATAACAAGAATCAAGTGTTTTCTAAAGTAAATTGGCTCTTCACCGTGGCATCAGGGACCAAACCAAAAAGTTAGTGATCGATTGAAATTTCAAACATTATCCTTGCATCTTGCCGTTGATACATAAAGGAACCTGAGGTTTTCTCAAGAGAGAGGTTACACTAGCTCTAAAGGAACGTGAGGTTTTCTAGGTTCAAGATTTTTGTTTTCAGGATATATGATTCTCAATACTGTTAATTTCTGGTATGTTTTTTCTTAATTTCACACAACAGGTTAATTCTCTGTTAATGTTAAGGTATGTGCTCATCAAGATTTTGTTATTTTGTTTCCTTTGTAATTTGCAAATTAAAGCATACGAACAGTTCCTATATTGTTCTGTTTGGTCAATCGTCAAAAATTAAAAGCAAGCATGTTAGATAACTCACATCTCACATCTTTTCTCGAAACTTCTCAAATTCCTGTTGTTCTATTGCTTATTTTTCAGTGCTCATAACTCATGACAATCCAAGTGATGTTATAAAGGCAATATACAACATTGGGCAACATGTTTAACTAGTAAAATATAGATTTCAATAGGCAATCTATTGTTATTTTATTTCACAAATGCAATCAACAATAATGTTAACTTTCAGAAATATTCTTAAAGTTATGGTGCATTTTTTCATTTTGTCTTTCCACTGATTCCTTTTGTTAACTTGCAGAAATATTCTTCAAGTTATGCTGCATTTTTCATTGTCTTTCCACTGTTTCCATTTCCAATTCCTTTGTTATTTATAAATATGACTTGTTGCTAGAAATTTGATATTTGTTTGGCAACATAATGCAAGAGCCTACTTTTTTAATATATATATTTTGTTCGAAATAATCATCTTCACTTTTTGCTAATTTCATCAATATTTTTGGCAAAGCTGTAGAAGACAATTGCAAATGATGGAAGAAATAATAGATGTTGACAGTTACAAATTCAGATTACAATGCATTTTCCTGAAGCATGTGGGCCAGTCAAGAAACTGGCCCCATAGCTATTTTGTTACTATGTAATATTTGCATCCACTGTGAAATGATTTACGGCTGAGAGTACCTGCCTGCCTTAATATTACATCCACTGTGAAATGATTTACGAAATGATTTACGGCTGAGAGTACCTGCCTGCCTTGAGCGACTTATATGAATTACTTATTTGTGGTTCAGTCCATTTATTCCTTGACCTCTGCCTCCCATCCTCTCCAGACTTGGGACAATTTCCTCCAGGCCAACTTTTCCAAGTTCTGCAATTCCCTGTAGACCCCGGCAGGGACTACCGCCACCGCAGTGGCTCCTTGTTTCATTTTAGTATTGGAAATGGAAATAGAATAAACCAATTAAATATAATGATATTTTTAACTATTTATTTTATTTTAGTGTGGGAAATGAAAATGGAAAGGATTGGCAGGTTAATAATGTCACAGTAATTAATAAAAAATAAAATAAAAAATAAAAAAATATGTTTAAATAATTTAAATTTATATTAAATTAAATAATTTAAATTAAGTTAAAATAATTTGATATTTTTAAATCATCACATTAAATGAAAATTATATAAATGAAAAAAGTGTGCAACCCAAATATGGATAAAAAAATGCACAAAATTACCTAATCTTGAAGTCCTTAAAATTGAGAAATAAAGATTAAAATTAAGTGGTAACCACAAAATTCAATTTTTGTCGTGCATAAATTTAAATAATTTTATAATTAACATTATTTTTTTATATTTTATAATTATATATTATAATAATAAATGATTAAAAATATATATATATTTTTATAATGAAAAATTATAAAAATTTACAAATTAGATTAATGAATTTGTGTGAGATTTAATTTCCAACCAATTTTAGTTTCAATTTTTATAAAAAAACTTGAAAATCCAAAATACTTTTGAAAAATGAAATAATACTAAATAGCATCCAAACTTTATAATAATAATATCTATTTTTAAGGTCACGACCAAGCGAGACACCAAATTGGTGTATGAGACCCCTTTGTTTGTGGGACAAGGGACCCACCTCCAAGCCAGACACCAAATTGGTGTATGAGACCCCCTTGTTTGTGGGACAAGGGACCCACTCCACGCAGCCATTTGACTAAGGCATACATACTCTACCCCTTTGGTTTTAAACCTATGACCTCTTAAGAGGAAACACATGCTCTTAACTATTAGGCCCACTCAAATGGTATGTATAACATTAAATAAAATAAATACAATATCTAATATATAAACAAAGATATTAAAAACATAATTAAAAAAAAAAAAAAAAAAATGAAAAACATTTCTCCAATTTTAAAATCTACACACCTTGTAAAAATAAATTTTAATCTCTCTAAGCCACTCAACTCAAGTCTCCGGCTTTAAAATTTTGGTGTTTAAAATCAATTTAAAAATAATCCCACCCATATATTCTTCAGTTCACTAAAATCGATTTCTTCGTCACTCATCTCAACTCCATTTTCTAACGTACACATCTTCGTTCACGGAATCTACGCAACATTTCTTCCAGTCAATGCGTGCAATATTTCACGAGGAATGCTTTTTGATCGAAGAAAAGCAACCTTTCTTCCAGTCAATGCGTGCAATATTTCACGAGGAATGCTTTTTGATCCAAGAAATTTTAGACCCTCTACGCCACTCAATTCAAGTCAATATGTGCAGCTTTTGGTCAACTCAAATACCTACCTCCTCTATAATTAATTGAATGACACCTATTTTTTCTCCAACTAATCCATTTCACAAACAATTGCAGATACTTACATCAATTCTTAGTTATAAAAAGAATGTCGGCGTAAATCATATATAGAAAGACATTTGTCAACGAGTTTCGAACCAACCAGTGTGGTTCATCGTCAGGACAAGTTGAAGAAACAGATCCAGTCCTGACAATGAACCACACTGGTTGGTTCGAAACGCGTAGACAAATGTCTTTCTATATGTGATTTACGCAGAAATTCTTCTTATAACTATGATGGATCACAGAAGCCTCAATTCTACAATTACTTCAATTCTCTCCAACGAATATTGCCGCGTATTGTGGTGGTTTGATTTTCTAACGTCCATTGTCTTCATTCATGGGAAATGTCTCAAACTCTCCCATGAATCTTCCAATCATACCGTAAGTCTCAAACTCTGGACAACTTGCCATGCCTACCCATGTGTTTCATGAGAACCAATTTTATAATAATATATTTATTACTAATAAAAACATATATTATTAGTAACATTAACACTATAATAGCTCACGGTATTTTGGATTGACGGTGAATAGGTGTATTGTTAAGACACTCTTTGATATAGGTTACAGGGTCAAATACCCGTGAGTATTTAAAGTAGTATTATATAGAGAAAAAAACATTAAAACAATAATAAATTTACTAAAATATAAAAAATTATTTTAACCATTAAAATTTTAAAAAATATTATTTAAAAAATATTTATAAATACTTAATATAATAAATTTATTTTAAAAATTAAAATTTAGAAAAGATATTAGTTAGAAGAGATATTTATAAATACTAAAATAAAGAAATAACATCCCATTATAATGGTTTACGTGATTCTAAAACAATTTTTTTCGGGACAAATGACATCAAGCTTTTAATGTAAAAGCTTAATGCGATTTATCGAGAGGAGTTTTGCTTCAAAGAAAATATATAATATATGTATGGAAATATATAATGTTGGTGGTTAAAAGACATAAATTAAGGAGTTGTTTTAGTGTGTTTTTTGGATTTTTTGGTTTTGGAATTTTGTGGTAAAATTTGGGCTGAAATTTTTATTTATGTTATTTAAATTAGTTTTTTGACTGTATATATGGATTCAGTATCCTGGAAAATCTCTAAGCATTTAGATTCCACAAAATTACCCATCAAATTTGTAATTTCGATAAATTCCTCCTAGATTTTAGAGAAATTTAACCTGAAAAACTCACCATAAAAACTTAAAAAAATAACACTAAAAACAAATTCATAAATTAATATAATATAATATTCTAAAATAAAATACTGCAAGTGCACAGTCCGCCTCGCTCTCGGCCAAATCAAACCAGTAGGGCGATTGATTTACGCTAGGTAGGGTATCTGTGAACCCAGTAGCAGATTCAGTACTCGTACCAGTACCAGCAGCATATCAATAGCTCGAGTAGCAAAGACAGGAGCAAAAGCATAAAAGCTAGGACCCGCCAGTTAAATGAAAATATTAAAAAAGTTTAATACAGTAGAAGTCAAAATTAAAAAAGAATACTAGTTATATAAAAAGTTACATTTAAAAATCTTATTAAATTGATTATTATTTAATTGATTTATTTATGAATTAAATTAAAATATTAAATTATATAGATGTGAGATACTTTTTTATTAACATTGAAACATATTCATAAACCTCGCCTGTCTTTTAGCACTACAAGTTGTCATGATACTAGGAAACCGGAGCAATGAAGGATTGTTTTACCAAAATAATACATACTGTAAATAAAATTTGAGATAGTAGTCTAATATGAAAATAGCTTGGAGCATATTTAGTCTATAAAACAAGTACCATAATATATGTTGCTCTCTACATACCCAAAAATGAATGATTTACTCTCTTATAATTAGAAATTAAGTTGAAGGTAGATTGATAGTAGTGAAACACTAAATTGATAGATATGAAAGAAAATTAGGATTACTACTATATAAGGTTTATTGGAGTGTTTATAGAGGTTGGAACTTTGCCGCAAGCTAGAATAGTGTTTATCTTGGCCAAATGAAGCACTATGTCTCTATGTTATGCTTGCAAATCATCTAGTTGTAAAGGAATTTCCCATTTGGCCACATTCCTCTCTAAAATGGTGTTGGGTAGTGGTGGTCCCGTGAAACGGGTTTTGAGAGAAAAAAGCCCAAAAAGTAGGATTAAATTATTGTAAAAATTCAGAAGTATGCGGAGCGCGAACTATAGTAGGATTGAGTCAAAGGGTAGTCTGCCCAAAAATAATGTAAAGAAATATAAATAGAGTCGGCCCGCACAAGGATCGTGGGGCAAAGAAGGATATAAATAAAGCGCGGCTCTATGAGGGAAAGGCAGTTCCTTTGGGAAATATGAAATGTAATGGGTTTTTGAAAAAGATATTTGGAAAACGTCTGTAAGTCTGAGTCGAGGGATTGGGGTAGTAGGTAGAGGCTCTGCAGCAGTGTGCATAGAGGCCTGGAAAGTCCGCAACTGTGTGCGTGGACCCCTGCAGCTGAGTGCCCAGGACAGATCTGGATGTATTAAGGACAAAGTGGAAAATAAAGATAAGTTTCTTCCGGAATTCTGTGTTTCTTCTGAACTGTCATAATATCTGTTTAATCTTATCTGCTTATGGTTGGAATGAGTATAAATTTGGGTTTATTTTAATATGTGAATCAATTGTATTGGTTAAATGTTTGCATAAAGACCTTGGTAATTGATAACCATATCACCTAATAGAATAGCGCACTAATAAGAAAGATATACTCAAGCTAGATCAGTGCGAATACCAAGCAGCGCGGAGCTGTAAACCAGTGCGCGAGACCTCCAGACCACACCAAGACATCTCTAGGGTGTGGAAAACTGGTTCTAGCACCTTCCCCTGCTACCTCGAGTGAGACCTTAGTTCGCGCTCCGCGGGCTATTGCCGAAAGGGCTGGTAGCTGCAAGATTTGTTTAGCTAAATAACTCTTCCAAACCTGGGTCATGCCCATATAAGCCAATAGATGGATTTGTCTAATAAGTCTCTGATATACTAGTATAATTCAATACTATATAGGTATTGATTTTTTCTTCCTTCACTATGGTTGATGTACAACACCTAGCGAGCCATAGAAGCCAATATCTCAACATCCATAAACTCATCTTTGTATACAGTGACTTCCTCTTGTATATTTGAAGACGTATGGGGTGGAAGAGTCTATCAACAAAGTGGGATCGAGTATAGAAATGAGAGCTCCCATCCCCATAGCAGGCAGGTCACACCACACCTGCTGTGTGCACATTAACATGCAATGGTGAGGTGAGAGGTTGATATGTTCCTAAGAGAACAATGGTTAGCAAACCTAAAGAAAGCTGGATTGGAAGAACAAAGGCAACGAGGAAGGAGTTGGAAAGTGGCTGAAACGCATATGCAATAGATATGGGAGCATTAATGAAGGAAGAAACCTAGATACAATAAGGAGGGGGAGAACCAAGGAAGAGTCCATTGTTCACCTTGAGTAAGAGCAAGCAAGTCATGAGAGAATAGAATTGAAACAAGAAAAGTCACTAAAAAAGATTTCCAACAAAATATATTATTTATTTAATATAAAAATATTTTATGTAATTTTAAAAGAGATAATTATGTGTAAGAAAAGAACAAAAATAAATAAGGTTAATATAATTAAGACACACATAATTATATAAAATTTAAAATATGATGACATTTTAAATTTTTATTTATTTCATTTTAAGTACGATAAATGGAAAATATGGTATGTTAATAATAATGTCATATTGAAAATAATTAATTATATAGAAATTAAATTAAAATAATTTATTTAAAAATTAAAAATTAAAATATAAATTAATTTAAAATAAATTTATATTTATATTAAAATTAATTAAATTTTAAAATAAGGGTAAATAGATTTATATTTTTAACATCAATCGCATAAAAGAAATTTACAATAAAAATTAAGGTTAAGTTGCAATTACAAAATGGATAAAAAACGAAAGCATAAAACTTATCAAACCGTGAAATCCTTTTACTTTAAAATACTAGCATAATGGGTCCACAAAAAATTCTTACTTATTAAAAATATTAGCAAATCAATGCCAGCAAAAAGAATGGTGAGTGAATTTTTTTTAAATTAAATTTCTTTTCAGTATAAGTTATTATAATTTTATAATTAATAGTATTTTTTATAATTTCAACAAATTATATATTTTTTTTTTTAATAATAATTATTAAAAACAATATATTATTTGAATAATTTTTTACGATTGCGGTCACTGACAACAATTTTCTCCAGCTCAGTTTCACGGACGGATATTGCCGCGTGTTGTGGTTCGACTTTCTAACGTCCATTGTCTTCATTCATGGGAAATGTTGGGATGCCAACGATGATCTTCTAATCATATTAACGGCCCATGTATTTACCGTAAGTCGTAAACTTTAGACAATTTGCTATACCCAATATGTTTCACGAGAACCAATTTTAGGATAATATATTTAATAGTAATTATCTCAAAAAGTGTAAAAGTATACCAAAGGAATGCAATATTTGGAAGATTATAAATGGAGTTGTTTATAATGCGACTTTTTGGAGATTCCGGTGACGGAATCCGGCGGAACAAATGAGGTTAAATCTTGATTTTTAGCAGTTAAAATGGTTTTTTAACTGCATATTTGGATTTAGCGCCCTTGAAAACCCCTGGGAGCCATTGATTGTCCAGAAACTAGCTATCAAACTTGGGATTCCAATGAATTGCTGCCGGATTTTAATCGGAAAAATCCACCGGAAAAACTTTCAAAAAGTCGCGTTATAGACTACTGCATTATAAATTATGTCGCGATGAAGAGAGTCCACCATTATTAAATGCATAGGCTTAAAAGCGGCCAAAATCCAATATGTCTATCATATCTTTATCTGCGTCTTCACCTCCTCCGCTTGTCTGGGAAGAAGCACTCGGTCTTTCTCTCCCCTTAGCATTCTCTTGGTGAAGACTTATAATAGAAGTCAAGTATTTCTTCTTTGCGATGGAAGGAGTCATTCCTCCGCCTTCATCCCTTTTCTTCTTTGTTTCTTTTGCAATAAAGTCCATTAAGTTCGTTTCCTTTGCTACTTGAGTCAAACTTCTAACTTCTTGTTGTTCTACATGTTCATGCTTGACATTTGGGTTCTTCTCATACAAAATCATCAAGGCCCTTCCTTGGATGATACCCCAAGCGGCTCTTCCTTGTTATCGACATATTCACAATTTTCCCATCAGCGATAATCAAGAGCATGTCTCATTCCATCATGTGTATGGCTTGAGCTACTACCAAGAAGTCTCATGCCCATGCCATATCATGATCATCCATCTGAACGATCCTCAAATCCAACTTTCCAAACCATGAACCAACCTTTACCTGTGTATCCCTTAGAATACATGTCACAACCTTCATGCTTGAGATAATAACTTTGAAGCACTTAAATCCCTTTCCGTTTCATCCTTCAACGTCAAAGATTTCACTTCCTTTTTGCTAAGGAATCTATTCGTAGCTCCTGTGTCAACCAACGTAACAAACTTCCTTCCACATATGGTGAACTTGACAAAACTTAACCCCAACCCACCTGCATTCGATGAGGGTCTTGTCTTGCATCTTACCTCCATGGTCTTCTTCAATGTTTCCTCAACCAAACTACCTCTTGACTCATGTTTTGATCTGATTGTTCTTTTGAGATATGCTACATCCTCTTTCGACACATTTGAATAACTCAAACCTACTTTAGCTTGAGTGGACTTCATTCCACCAATCTCGTACTCCTTCGCCTTTGCCCTATCACACCTAATCAACATTCATTGGCTCTGTCAACTTGGAGCACTGCAATCACTTGCCCATCATTCTTCATCACTTTAAACTGAGCTCTAATTCTATCAATGCATTCAATCTCATGTTCCTCTATGGTATGTGATCATCTTTCCGACTAAGAAAGTTCCTCTCAATATCTTCTTCAAGTTCTTCAAATTCACCCTACAAGTTGGCTTATTTCTCCCTTACACGAACTTGTTCACCCATGAGTTCTTGGAGCCTACAGCTTCCTCGTCGCAATTCTTCTTCAATTTCTTCAAGTCAGGCAAGGTTCTCATGGAAAGTGTTCAAAGCCCTTGACAAGTCCATTATCTCCTCCTTGATGCAGTTCAAGTGCTCCACGATCTGCACAAGTTCTTCATAGTGTTGTTTCCTTCTAGCTTCCCAAAAATATGACATCTTCATGGTTTGTTGGGCAACCCTTGCATCTTCTTTTAACATGACTATGCCAACATGTTTTGCAACCTGTTGTCGCACTTCGTTCAACTTGGATCTGACCTTAGCTTGTCTCTAGCCCTGCTAAATCAGACTTCATACTTCATGTGCCCACCTTCGCAAAGTAGGCTCTAATACCATTTGTCATGGCCCCACACTGTGGCATCTTGTGACAACCGTGGACGTTATGCGGCACGAGCGAGATTTCTCTTTTTTCTACACTACTTTTGTTGAAATATGGCAACAAGAATTTTCCAATTTAATTTGTCCTTGAATTAAATTGTGAATTAAAATCGAATTTAGTCTTAACAGCTACTTGGAAATAATTAATCAATTCATTTTGGATTAATTAGTCGAAGAAATTCAAGTTAGAAGTATTTCTAAAGTCATGCAACAGTTATCCATTGAATTAAGGAAATAAGGTTGAGTTATATTTGAGTTGTAATTAGTTAACTCAATTTAGTGAGTTAAGTTCAGTTAAATTAGTTCCAAACTATTTGAGGAACTAATAGAGAGTTAACAGTCAGTTAATGCATGCATGCATCCAACTAGTGTACTCTAGTTAACTGAAGATTCCCTCATGAGTAACTCATGCATGTCTATTCTGAGAAAGACCTAGTTGAGATTAAAGTCAAGGACAGTGTACTATCAGTTGCATGTGTTTTCTTATAATAAAAACTCATGCATGCAGTCAAGGCATAATTCCTTAAGGATTGCGCAGTTCTGACAGTGTGTGAGAGCAGTGTTACACTTGGTAACAGGAGATCATCCACAAGGAACAACGCAAGGAAATAGGAGCTTGGAGGGCAAAGAGGAAGGCTCGTGAGAAGCTTTGATTGCTTGTGAGAATCTTTGAGGATTGTACTGAGAGCTAGCTAGCTATGAGAGTTAAGGCTTTGTATAATTCCTATATATTTCCACCTTGTATGATAATACAAATAGTGGGGGTTTTTAGTTGAGGCTTTCCCCAATGTATTTTCATGTGTATTATGTGATTGATTATTCTTCTTTTGGTTATATGTGTTCAACTCAATCTTTAAGCTTCCGAAAAACTTTGATAGTAGAAGTAGGTTATTGTATTCTACTTTGATTTATATTGCATTATCGTGTTAACCTACAACAAATTTTCTACATGGTCTCAGAGAGATAGATCTGTAGGGAAATTTCTACATGGCATCAGAGCTATGAATAGTATACTGAGAAGAGAATTCAAAGTTTGAAGTTTGGGGTTGCAGGTGCAAATCGAATTCATATCATACTTCAAGGTTAGCCAAT
>APFE031350879.1:0-57124 GCA_000404065.3 Pinus taeda
ACAAAGCAAAGTTTGAACAGAAAGCAGATGGGCTATACCTTTCTGGCTGCCTTCTTTCTCGAGCTGATCTTCTCACATTCGGAGTTTGTGGCTCTTCATCTTCTGATTCCTCCTCTGCTACAGAGTCTGATTCTTCCTCCTTTAGTTCAAACTCTATCTTCACAGGTTCCTTTGCTTGGACTTCATGTTTAATAACATCTTTCACCTCTCTGAACACCACATCTCGACTGTACACAACCTTCCTTGTTACTGGGTTCCAAAGCTTATAACCCTTTAAACCATCCTTATACCCAATAAGATGCACTTTTCAGATTTACTATCCAACTTGGTTTGTTTCTCCTTTGGAACATGTACATATGCATCACATCCAAATACCCTAGATGCTGAAAGAGAGGGTTCCACACTTACCAGTCCATACTTCTTGTGGAGTCTTATCCTCCAACGTTGATGAAGGTGACCTGTTGACCAAATAACATGCAGTATCCACCGCCTCTGCCCAGAATTCCTATCCTAACCCGGCACCACTGAGCATGCTTCTTTCCCTTTCCATCAACGTCTTGTTCATTCTTTCTGCGACTCCATTTTGCTGAGGTGTATATGGAGTAGTCTTCTGTCGTGATATACCACACTTCTTACAAAATTCTTCAAATTCCTTGCTGCAGAATTCTCCACCATTATCTGTCCTCAGTACCTTTATCTTCTTCTCTGTCTGATTTTTCCACCAGAGCCTTAAATTCTTTAAACCTGTCAAAGACTTCAGATTTCTTCTTAAGGAAATATATCCATGTATTCCTTGAGAAGTCATCTATAAATGATACATAGTACACAGACTTACCCAGTGATGGAACTTTCACAGGTCCAAACACATCACTGTGCACAAGCTCTAATATCTGTTTCATCCTCTTACCACCAGAGGGGAAACTCACCCGATTCTGCTTCCCATATCACAATTTTCACAGAAATCAAAATCCAGAGAGCTATTACTCATACCTTCTACCATACCTTTACCATGAAGTATTCGAAGGCCCTTCTCTCCAATATGTCCAAGCCTTTGATGCCACAACATGGTCTTCTCTCCAGAGACCACTAGATTTTCTACTCCATTTTCAGGAACTATAGAACTATTGCACCCATCAAAAACAGTGCTACCTTGCAGCTTGTACAGAGTTCCAATCCAAACTCCCCGCATCAATACCAGTGCTCCTCGAACCATCTTGCAGGTATCCTTCTCAAACACTGTCTTACACCTGCATCATCCAACTTGCTTACAGAAATCAGATTTCTGGCCAACACAGGAATATGCAGAACATCCGGAAGGGTTCTAACCCTTCCACCTTGCAACTTCAACTTTACTTTTCCACGACCAATGATTCTAGCCTTCCTATCACCTCCTAAGAAGACATCACCACCATCGTATTTCTCATACTCGCAGAACCACTCTCTATGGGGAGTGAAGTGAAAGGATGCACCTGAGTCAATCAACCATGCCTCATGATCTACATGTGTACTGAAGAAGCCAAGTACACATCCCCACCTTCATCTAAGGTGGTTTTTGACTCTGCAGAAGGAGCATCATCAGATCCCTTTCCTTTATCAGGAGCTTTAAATTTAGTCCCTTTTGTAGTTCCCTTCCTTTCCGCATTTCCAGCACACCACCTTTGTAGGTTTTCCTGGAGATTTAGATCTCCCTCTAGATGTAGATCTCCCACTCAATGACTTATTTTTGTTTCTGTTCTCAGACCGTCCTCGTACAGACAAGGCATCACCATTTTGGTTGTCCATATTTTTCCATCTCATCTCCTTTGTCAGCAAGGCTGATACTATTTCATCAAACTGTAAAGCAGTTGCATTGCTACCTATTGCAGTAACCAGACTATCCCACGAGTCTGGTAGAGAACACAACAAACTGATGCACTTATCTTCATCTGAAATTTTAATATCAACAGATAATAAATGAATTACCATAGTATTAAACGCATTTAGATGCTCTGTCACCAAGTCTCCATCTTTCATCCTCAAGTTATACAGCTTTTTCCGCAGGAACAGTTTATTCACCAGAGACTTAGATTGGTACAAAGTCCCTAACTTGTCCCATAAAGCCTTCGACGTAGCTTCCCCTGATACATTCAACAATACTGAATCTGAGACACACAATTTTACTGTGCTCTTTGCCTTCCGATCCAACTTCTTCCATTGTTCATCGGTCACTCCCGTTGGTTTAGTACCCGGATCTACCGCGATCCACTGATCTTTATTCACCAATAGATCCTCCATCTTGAGTTTCCACAACTCAAAACTCTGACCATTGAACTTCTTAATCTCTATCTGTCCGCTGCCCGTCATCTTCTTTCACCACCAGAATCGATCTCGCAGATCTCCCACTGAACAGGGTCTACCACAGGCCTGAGCGAAACCCCTCAGCAACAAAGGTGTCCCCTTGAAACCAAAACAGCTCTGATACCAAATGTAGGTTTTAACCCCATACAGAAATTACCTGCATACGAATTCTAAATTATAGGAAAAGTAAAAATGCGAGAGCATAACACATAAAACACATATACACAGAGATTTCCCATTAGATCTCAAAACCGAGACTACCAGCTTGATTTTTCATTATGTTCCTTTCAATGTTACAATACATATTTATACATGCCGAAGCATCAATAACATGGACCGAAAACCATCACTTCAATACCATGGACCAAAAAACCATCGATCCAATACCATGGACCGAAAACCATCGCGTCCAAAAAACATGTGCGAAAATCATGCACAAAACCATAGGTTGGTCCGCCCAACCTAACATAGGGTCCAAAACCAAAATTTTCTGGGGCGGTGCCCCGGACCGCATAAAGTGGGGTTACGGGTACCCCTCAAACCCCCTGTTAACTATGCGGAAAGAATATAACACAACCCAACAATTTAGTTGTCGATTTGTTTCATAAAGTAGTCTTTTTTCATTACAATTAATTAGATGCTCTCTATTAGTACTCTATTTTTCATGATTTGGCATTGATTGGTTTGCACAGGTCGAGCGCTCACATTCAAAAAAAAAAATCCTTTATTAATTTCTTCATTTCAATCGTTTTGTTTAGTTTTAAATTTACAAGTTAAATACCATATTGATTCCAGTCACAAATGCACACACTAGTAGTTCCTCGGAGTTGTATTTCAAATAATCACTTTCAAGTTCTGTTATTTAATACAATTCTGAATTCGGTGAAATTATAATGCACTTATATTAAAGCTTTCTTTATATTGAATAGAGTAAATACTTCAATTTCCAGTAATTAGAATAGAATTTCAATTCAATGTAGTAGAATAAGGTTTCAATTTTGTTCATTAGAATAATCTTTTTAATTCAGACCAGTAAAGTAAATTTTAATTCTTGTCAAGTAGAATAATATTCAATTCAACTCAGTAGCATAAAGGTACTAATAATTACTAATTTATCATAATGCATATTTGGAGGTAATTCGTGAGAGAAAATAAAATTTTTTTGAATAATAATATTATCTCTCTTTAGTTTGCAATTTTAGGGTTGGTTGGCTCTTTCTCATTTCATATTCTTTCCTTCGATATTTATTATCCATCTTACCCACTCTTCTCCATGGATTTTATCTTGACGATGAGTCTTGTTATAAACTTGAAACGTTCACACTAAAAATGAGTACTATGGATCTAATTTCGAAGCAACATCCTACTCAAGATTCTCACCACAGAAATCTTCAAACACTCATTAGCATAGAATTTTCAATTGATTTTGCCTTTAAGACTAGTTTTCTTTCAAAATAAAATTTTTGATTAAAAGAAGATGTGTGTAGGAATGATATGAGTTAATCTACTTGCACTTTGCTTCAATAGTGCTAAAATTACATTTTAGTTCATCTTTTAATCAAAAGTAGAACTCCTAACATATATTGTGCATATGTACTTCACAACTGCATGAACCTTGGTTGACAATTAATGAAGTAATTTAACCACCAATTAAATTACCCAACATTTTGGCGTCGTTGTTGAGGAAGTCTATATAGGACTTTATTTTTTGTTTGCATAGCATATTAGATGTATTCATCCTTTAGATGCATAGTTAAAATCATATTAAAATAATTTAGGATGCATGTATAGAGAACGTGATTTTAGAGTAGATTTATAAGTAGAGGTAGAGGATGTAGTTCAATACCCACATCACCAACCACCTCCCCTAGATTACATAGTGCCTCACCATCCACTAACACTTGCATTCCACCCATAACAAGTAGATATATACTTCTTGAGATACACATATCTGAAATTCAATCTAGGGATTCACCAACTTCTTCCATGGAAGCTGTAGTTGAAGAACCTACATCCCTTACTGAAGGAGTTGTATTTCTCTCTTCGACAGGATAACAAATCTAAGGATAAGAGTTAAAAGTGCCTAGTGAGGAAGAGGATGGTTTTTTTTATGAGACACCATTAGTAAAAGAACCAAAGGAAGAAGTAGAAAATCCTATTGTTGAACCTTATATTAGCTCTGAAGAATCTACAATGACGAGAGAAGGAGAAGGAGAAGTACACAATGTAGATGGTGAATTTAGGATTGGTAGGGGAAGAGGTAGAAGAGGAAATAGAGGAGGTGGATGAGGTGGTAGAGGGGGCAGGGGAGACAAAAAGACTCAAAATCGATAATGGAATATATTAAAGGTAAATTGTTTTACCTGAATATGATATGTTAGATGAATTGAAAAACATTTGCATCAAAATTCCTCTACTTCAAGCTATAAAGGAAATACCTATATTTGCAAAACAAATCAAGGATTTGTCCATTAAAAACCCGGAAGGTAAATAAAATATGTCAAGAAAATTCAATTGGTAGGAAAGATTACAAACATTAATATGGGGAAACTAATAGTCCAAAAATATCTAGATCCTGGTAGCCTTATTGTAAAATCCACATCAATGGTATTGAAATCCAAAACACCTTGATTTATTTAGGAGAAACCATTAATATTATGAGCAAACAAACTATGGATCAACCAAAGCTTCCCAATATTCAATATACCCAAACTTTACTAGAATTAGTAGATATATTTGTTATCTAACCAGATGGTGTATTAGAAGACATGTTTGTTTCTTTATATTCATGGGAGCAACCTATTGATTTTATGATTTTAACTCCCAAGAATAATTTAGGAGGCCATCCATTGATCCTTGGTAGACCTTGGCTAGCTATCGTTGATGCATTCATAAGTTTTAGATCTGGTGATATGTATATTTCTGATGGTAGTTCCACTAAAAAATTCACATTGTACCCACAGGCAAAAACAATAACTGAAGTAGAAAGTGAAGTTTAGATAGATGAAGACTTTGATGAATTCAATGAGTATTTACTCCTTCACAAATAGATGAGGAAGATAAATTGATAAATTTGATGAATAATAATGATTCTTCTTCATATTGTGAGCAAGATCAAAGTTTTCAAGAAAAATGTAATATTGAATATTTATCATCTCATCAAATGGATTTAAATTATATGGAAAAGTTTGGCAACTCCTTAGTAGAAATTTTTCCAAGAAAAACAGTTAACATTAATAATACCCTGGAATAATTTGATAAGAGACAATTGATAAAGATGCTACAAAAACATTCTTTTGCATATGCATAGGAATATATTGATATGAAGGGTATTGATCCTAACACATGTATGCATCACATTTACATTCAAGAAAATGTCAAACTAGTTAGACAACCTAAGAGAAGGATGGTTCCCAATATGAGATAAATTTTTAAGGAGTACTTACAAAAGATTATTTATGTGAATTTCATTTATTTGATATCAGATAGCCAATGCGTTTCACCTTTAGTGATTGTTCCAAAGAAGAATGGAAAATGGAGAGTGTGCATTTATTATAGGGAATTGAATAAGGCTACTTTAAAATATCATTTTCCACTACCCTTCATAGATCAAGTACTATATACCTTCGCAGGGAAGAAATATTTTTCATTTCTTGATGGGTCTAGTGGATATAACCAAATCCAATTGGCACCAAAAGATCAAGACACTAGTAAAAATGGGAAAAAAATCCGATGACGATTAGTCGAATATGCGACGTATTGGAGTCAACTATCTAACACATTGGTGCTTATGAAATCGTCATTGGAATTCTGTCGAATAGTTGACAATTTAGCTACCATCGGATATGGGATGGTACAAAAGTCAATTATTAGAAACATAAAAATCCTGAAATGGTCTTTAAAATACCGATGTTTATAAGTCGGTTTTGCAATGCTACAAATTGTCATCTATTCAATAGATAGAACATCGAATATCTGACAGGTCGGGCACCAGTCTCCCATCAGATATTTCATAGATAGGTCATTTTATTCGACGGAATAAATCGATGTTTAGGCATCAGGTAATCGATAGAAAAATTAAATATTGCAACAGAAGTATTGTTGCTCCGACACTTTTAGGCTGATGGTAACATGTCGGATATTCGAAAGATAGGTCATTTTTTCTGACAGAACAAATTGGTGTTGATGCATAGGGTAATCGATGACATAAATATATTGTGTGACAAAAGTGTTGTCACTCCGACGGTGAAGCATCGGATACGCAAAAAATGAGAGTTTTGTTTGATGGGAGTGTCAAGGTACCAACGTTTACATCTGTCATTTCTGTCATCAAATATTTGACGAGTACCCCAACTGGTCGTTGTCGAATATTTGATGACCTATTGATGTCATCGAATATTCGACAGTGATATGTGTTAAAAAAAATACACATAGACTGCGAGTTTTCTCAGTGGCTCTGCTCTCTTATACATTTGATACATTTGATTCTTGCAGATTATAAATTAATTTTTCTTATACATTCAATACTTGCAGATTATAGACTGTGAGTTTTCTTATACATTCGATTCTTGCAGCAGGCCCGAGGGTTTCTCGGTGGTACTTCCATTGGACACTAGTTTCCTACATATTTTTAAAAGCAACAATGGCATTGATACGGTGATATACTTGGTATGTAAGTGTCTTCCAGTATAATAACCAGAATCAAGCATCTCACCTTCATCATAAATTGACTATATAGAGACATACATTACAAGTATTACTAGATCACGTTACAAATAACCAAGTATTGGTGATAAGCCAACATCTAAGCAAAAAACATAAGCACAATCGAGGTTGGTTTCATCAAATATGTTGTTCATGTACCAAAAGTGTAATACAAAACATTGTAACCATAAAATTAAAATCCATAAAAGACCACAATTTTTCTACTATTTTTCCTAAAAAGGTATTAATATTCAAGTGGTTTCATCAAATATGTTGTTCATGTACCAAAAGTGTACTATGAAGCATTACAACCATAAATTAAAATCCATAAAAGATCACAAATTTTTTATTATTTGTACTAACAAACTATTAAGATTCAAGAAATGGTTGGACTTCAAATTTGGTATATCACTTGTGTATACAAGTGTTCTCCACAGAGACCATGAGTTGTTCGGATTGACCCCACATGGATTCTAGACAAGTGGCTCCTGTGGTGGACAAGTAGTTTTGTCAATAGATGATAGCCACAAATAAACATTACCCTTTTAACACAATGAAACAAATTTAGTAAGCTTGCAACATAGGTAGTTCCTTAGTGACATTCATGAATGGAGGTATTCATTTATGTACTCCAACTTTATTTTTTACAACATATCATGGTTCACAATTCACTTCATTTCACTAGAAATTTTTTGTTATTCATGCTTAGTATTTTCAGTTTTTCTGAAGATCCCATTATAGTGGAGTCATTTATCCTGCTATGATATCAACAAAAAAATGAACTACCACAAAGATTATGTTAAGCTAAAGCCTAAAACTAAAATCATTTACGAAAACTAACATAATTTACAAAGACAAACATAGTGATTCAATGACTAGAAAAGAAAAATCAACATGGCCAACTCTAAAAATTTAAATTATGAGACGAGAAAGTGGAATATGAACAAACCCCAAGGCATAGTGAGGAAATATAACATGTAAAACATATGCAACAAGAGCAAGACTAAGGATGGCCAACTTGTAATCCTAATGTGCCCTTTCTGAAATAATACCTTTTACAATTTCCAAATGCACATCAATAAAGATCCAACAACTAATATTACTTATGTTTGACTGAAATTGGACCATTGAACAATATGGATGATGATGGCCTGGTTAGTCTCAACTTCACTAGCAAATTTAACTTTAGCATAACCAAAACCAACTCATTCAAACCAAATCATGATACTGGAATTTGAACTACCCATAAGGCCTAATGAAGTAATACAATGTGTAGAATGTGCAACATAAACAAGATTGAGGGTGGTCAACTTGCAATCCTAATTCACCCTCTCTAACATACCCTCAACTGTATTTGATGTGAATGTGAGGAGAATATGACTAAAAAACCATTAAAAAAAAACATAGTACACAAGTTTGTTCATTGACAATGGAGATATGTGTAATATATATATATATATTTATATATATATATATATATATATATATATAATACTATTTTAAAGACTATAAGAATGTCATCACACATAACATCCTTCATTATCGATCACCCAAAGTTGAAGCTAGAGGATATTATGGCTTATAGAGTTATGGTTATCAACAACATCAGAAGAGAGAGTATTTTGTGTGATGGAAAGATACTCTAGAATAGGAGAATGTGTAACAACTCTTTTTCCATAAAAAACCATGTATATAAACTTAGTTATGCAAATTATTTATTTGTGAAAACAAATTGATGATTGACTTGAATGGAGGGACATACGAATCCAAAGTTCTAAGAGGGAAAGTCTGTGGTGGGTTGTTGCATGGACATTGAATGCCTGATGAATATTGGTTGGTTTCCCTATGGTGTGTCATGAGCAGGACCATACAAACCACCCTTAATTGTCATAACTATTTCCCTAATGAAGTACTGGCCTATGGTTACAAGCATTGAAGTCGGAGTGGGAAGCATGAGTGGAGGATGACATCATACTGCCCCCTCTCCTTATGAAATGTGGATAGAGAGAAAGAAAAAAGTGGACAGAAAAGGTCCCGAGCATGAAGGAAGAAGGATTGAGAAACTTTCTTCTTCTGGCATTATGGAGAGGAGAATGTTGAAAATGCAACAAGAAGATCCTAATTTAATTTTTCCTCGAATTAAATTAGGAATTAAATTATAGTGGGGTGTAACTTACTGTAGTGGGGTGTGACTTACTATAGTGGGGTGTGACTTATTGTAGTTGGGTATAACTTACTTTAGTGGGGTGTAACCAACACTGATCAGTAAACGGAAGATTCAATCATAATTAACTCATGCATGCCAGATCAGAGAAATACCCAGTTAAGATTGGAGTTCAGCAATAGTGTATTATCAGTTGTATAATCATTTCAATTGTACATGTGATGCATGAAATCAGAGGAATGCCTATGAGGATTTCGCAGTTCATAATTGTGGGATTTAAATGTGGGCTAATTCCCAAGGGAACATCACAAGGAAATAGGAGCTTGGCAGGCAGCAAAATTGGCAAAGTATTTCCTTGAGCTTGTTTGGGAAGTAGTGATATAGATAGATATAGTGCAAAGGTTAGTCAGGTTTGAGCAAAGCATTGTAATCTTCTCACATTTTTTTATTAATGTAATATACAGATAGCAGAGGTTATTAGCTATGACTTTCCCCAAAAAATCATTGTGTTATGTGTGATTGAATTCTTTCTCTTATATGCTTCGTGATTTCATCGATCATTTATTGTTTTCCACTACTGAGTAGAATAGATTCAAGTCAATTTTTTTAGCATATTACAATCTGCAGTTTGAATCTACAAGGAATTTCTACAGAGAATGGTCCAAGTGTGAAAATAAGGCATAGAGAAATTGGTGCAAAAATTTTACTATGCAGAGAGCACTTAGATGTGTTGAGTATGAGCACAACTATTTATAATCATGCCTCACATCATGAATTATTCAATGAGTTTGGGTGATCACTGCAGAACATGACTTAGCATGTCTGATGAGTGGGTATAGTTAGTTAAAGGCACACCCCAACCAACACTTGATCTAATGGTTATGTATATTTCATGGAGGATAGGTGTGGTGGCCAAAGAATTTTGGTGGGTCAAATTGCATGGGTGTCATGTGTCAACTCCATACACCCCATATATATAGCCAAGTGTATGAAGAGGAAAAGGCATAAGAACTTGGTGGATCATATCAACTTGCATGATTGGTTCATAATGAAGAAGGATGCAGATTGTCTTGTAACAAATCGAACTTCATAGGGGTTTTTCCCTAGCTGTGTGCTTACATCTTGTGTTCTTGTTTTTCTTATCTTCATGTTGGCATTTATTTGATAAAAGGAACACTAACATAATCAACATATTATTTCACAAGTAAATGTCAAGATAGGAGAAATCAAATTGAAGAATTTAATTCACATAATTATTTAGATTTATCAAGAAAGGAGAGAAATTAGACCTCATTTGAGTCACACAAGTAATTCGGTCTCTTCAATAAGTCTGAGGAAAATTTGGAACGAGAAATAGGTGAAGGATAGTGAGGAAAGCAAGAAGGTCTATTTTTTTGGTTTGTGCATCAATTCTTTATTTCACAAGTTCGCACGTATGGGAAGAAAGCTATCTCTATTCATATTTAGAGCTAGAGAAGAGAAACAAACTGAGTTATAGAGATAAACATTGTTGTTGGGTGGAATGCCTATCACTTTGTAAGTTGTCTTGATCAAAGGTCTTGGAAGTCTTCCTTGAATTTCTATAAGAAAAGATTTTTTTGGGCTTTTCCCCTATGGAGGGGTTTTTCCCTGGCCTAGAGCATATTTCTGGTGTTCTTATTTGCATTCTGATCTTATTTATTGGCATTGTCTTGATGATTAACATAAAATAATAATGATGGTCAAGAACTCAAATTATATCACAAGAATTTTCAATATAACAAGAGAAAACATTATAAAATAAACCTTAATTATGTTTGCCCTAAATTTTCTCATCTATGATCTTGGAATATTTTCAATGTAGATATAAAAAATTTCTCGAAAAAATGCAATGCAAAACTAAATCACACACCTAGTAGCCAAGCACTTAGTGGGCTAAAGTTGAGCAGTACTTCGTTGCATTTTTTCATGCATATGTCTCCAACCGTAGTTAATATTTCAATTCCAAATATGTGAATGAAAGTACTTGCAAAACAAAGGAAGGAGGAAAAGTTAGATGCGATAAATAATTAATAAAAATAGAATAAAAATCATACGAGTGTTTTATGCCCAATTGATAGAGCAAGAGTTTCTCCTACTACCCTAACATAAAAAATCATAGTTTATGGTCTTTCACTCGAATAAAAACACAATTGTCAAAGAAAGACAAATATTAAATGATTTTTTTCATGGAAATGTTTGTTATATCTTATCCAAAATTAATGTTAACTCCCACTCATCCAAGACATACAAGAAAAATTAAAAAAAAAAAAAAAAAAAAAAAAAAAAAAAAAAAAAAAAAAAAAAAAAAAAAAAAAAAAAAAAAAAAAAAAAAAAAAAATTGTTGTCTCACCTAAACCCTTACCATTTTGATCTCTTTGCTTCAAATAGTTATTCCCCTTCAACATTCGAATTGAAACTAGATGTCCTACACATATTCATGAGACTAATGAGGCAAACAAAGATTAAATTTGACCAAACATTAAAATTAATATCTTGAATAAATAATAATTAAAAAGACTTGTGTGCATGAATACCTAAATGAGATCCTCTTGGTTTCAAGAATAAATTGTTGTAGTTTAAACTTGGAGAAAACCGCCCTCCACTCAATGAAGCAACAACGAAGAAACATTGAATTTGTTGTTGCTATGTTGGATTGAGGGTGTTTTTCTCCAAGATTATCCAAATCCTAATTTATTCTCTACTTAACAGAGGCCAACACGTGAAGGTGGAAGATCTCATGGCCCCTCCTCCCCCCTCACATCAAACTCAATTCCCAAATACCGAATCTATCTACTATATAGGAAACAATTGAAAGCAAGACATTAAGATACAAAAAAAACAAATAGCAAACGTTCATCCATTCATTTGTAAATCCAAAAAATATTTCATCTCAATAAATTTTGGCATAAAAAATATTTTTACATAATATGAAACAACGTCATGTCTATAAAGAGACATATAGAAATTATTCATTAACATATAACATACATTCATTAATTCATTAATCATAGACACAAAATACTTCATCTCAAAAAAAATATTCATCAAAAATATGTTTTCATAATATGTTACGTGATGTTTCTAATGATATAAATATTACAATAATTTCTTTTTATTTTTCTTTGCTTTTGATGGCCTGGTCATGTACTTACGACATTGTCGAGGCTACCGTAAGAGGGGTGGATCATCAACTGTAACAAAAATAAATGTTAAATTGATATTTTTTGCTATTATTCATTAATAAATATAACAATAGAGTTTTATTTACCTCGTGCACTAGTCAAAATTGTAATTTAAAAAAGGAAACAATTACCATAATATCAAAACATAAAAGTGTAATTTTGCAGATAGTTCTCATACAAAGCATCGATACTGGTCAAGACAACCAATATTGCCTCCCATCTTCACCAGTAGCATGTATGGTATATATGCAGGAGTATTTTTGGAATTCATAGATTCCCCAAATGTTATTGGTAAAGATGAGAGGCAATATTGGCTCTCTTGATCAATATTGACACTTTGTTTGAGAAGTATTTGCAAAATTGTACTTTTCCATTTTGATATTGTGGTAATTGTTTTTTTTTTTTTTTTTTGAAGATTAGTTCTAGGTTTTCTAAATGTCTGTCATTTTGTTTTTAAACATGACTCACTGAAGGATTGTGGAGATGCTACAATGGTTGAACGTTATATTTGCCAAGAAGAGGACAACAAAGGAAATATGGAGATTCTAATATGGACAATATGAAACAAAATATTTCTAATATGAAGATTCTAATATAGACAATATGAATCCCTGAATTAGATCCTCTTGGTTTCAAGAATAAATTACTGGAGTAGTTTAATCTTGGTCGAGAAAACCTCCCTCCACTTGATGAAGCAACATCGAAGTCAACATTGACTTTGTTGTTGCTCTGTTGGATTGAGGGTATTTTTATTCAATATTATCCAAATCCTAATTTATTCTCTACTAAACAGGGCCAACCACGTGAAGGTGGAAGCTCTCATGCCATCCCCTCATATCACTCTCAATTCCTCAATACCCAATCTATCTACTATATAGGAAATAGTTGAAAGCAAGACAAGATACATAAAAAACAAATAGCAAACATTCATTCATTCATTCATTCGTAAATCCAAAAAATATTTCATCTCAATAAATTTTATCATAAAAAATATGTTTACATAATATGAAACAACATCATGTACATAAAGAGACATATAACAATTATTCATTAACATATAACTTTCATTCATTGATTAATTCATTCATAAATCCACAAAATATTTCTTCTCAATAAATTTTATTATAAAAAATATGTTTACATAATATGAAACACCATCATGTACATAAAGAAACATATAGAAATTATTCATTAACATATAACTTTCATTCATTCATTTGTAAATCCACAAAATATTTCATCTCAATAAATTTTATCATAAAAAATATGTTTACATAATATGAAACAATGCCATGTACATAAATAAATATAGAAATTATTCATTAACATATAACATTCACTCATTAATCGAACACAAAATATTTAGGGGTTTAGCGAATAGATAAGAGGCATTTTTATAAAATATTTAGGTAAGAGTGTAGTCGATGATGTTTTTAGATGCTTAAAATGAGAAATTTAATAACATTTGAAAATTAATAATTGCATATTTATCCTTCAATAGATTAGGTCTCATCCAAACAACATGCATGAGAATTATGTTTGAAACTAGGCATCTGAATTGTTGCACCATTTCAAAAATCTAGAAATAAATATTGATCATGATTAAGAATGAAATTCACTTTTTGAACAGGGTATCCAAATTAAGTTTGAAAATGCATTGTTAAAATATCAGACCTAGTCTGAAAACTATAGTGACCGTACTTGAATAAGACAAAGCGATCTTTGCTGAAAATAGCAACAAGAAATGCTAAAAATAGAAGTGCTAAAAATAGCACTGCTATAAATAGCATTTCGGGATACATTCCAATTTTAGTTAGTCCCTGAAGTAAAATTGAGAATTAAAATTAGAATTTTATCTGAGCAGTTGTTTGTAAAATAATTAATTAATTCATCTTGAGTTAATTAGTTGTAGAAAATCAAACATGAAGTCTATGTGAAGACATGCAATAGTTTCCCCTTTGATTGAGGAAGTTATCCCTTGATTAAGGAGATCAGGATGAGTTGTACTTTGAGTTGTAATTAATTAGCTCAGTAACTGAGTAGTTAAGTCCAGTTAAATTAGTTCCAACGTTTGTGGAACTAATTGTGAGTTCAGTTAGTTAATGCATGCATCATGTAACTACTGCACTTCAGATAACTGAATATTCTCTCATAAATAACTCATGCATGTCAGTTCAGTCAGAGACCCAATTGAGATCAGATGATGGGACAGTGTACTATCAGTTGTAGGAATATTCCATTGAGGATATCTCTTGCATGCAAAAGGAATTAATTCCTTGGATATTGCACATTTACTTCTGAGTTTGGTGAGTTGTGTGAGAGGAAAATTCACACAGGTGGCAGCATTGGACCCCAGGAGAAACTGCGCAAGGAAATAGGAGGCTTGGAGGACTAAGGGAAGGCATATGTTGTGTCTATTTAGTCTGTGAGCTGTATCGAGGGATTGTACTGAGAGCTGGATAGCTTGTGAGCTAAAGCTTTGTGTAATCCGAACATATTTCCACTTGTATGATAATACAGAGATCGAGGTTTTTAGCTGAGGCTTTCCCCGGAGTATTCTTTTGTGTTCATGTGTGATTGATTTCTCATTATATGTTATATTTGTTCTATTTGAGCTTGGTCAAAATCGATTAAGCTTCCACAAGTTTGTTTGTAGAAGTAGATCAAGTATTTTTCTTTAGTATATTACATTATCAGGTGATATATAGTGGGAAATTTCTACAGTCTTGCACATACATATATAATATATGAAGTCTAAACATGAATATAGAAGCCGATACTTATGTTCAATGCATAGATCTTAATGATTAATATTGGATAAAATGTGTATGTGTGGGTGTTATGAGCATGAGACTTCTAATATCAATGAAAATAAGAAAATAGAGAATATGAATAACCTACAGGATCCCATACCTATGAATTATTGTTTTCAAGACCTTCTGAATATGGATTGAGGATAATAAACTACCTTCATTAAATGTATACTAATTAACCTAGACTTAGTGTGCCACTTGAAGCTAGAGAGTCGTGATAATAGTGGAAGGCTACAAGTCTTATAAATTTCCAGAATTTGAATAGAATCTCAGAGAAATATTATGACATTCAATGATTATTGGGATAAAGAATAAGACTAGTTGATACACCATACCATGAAGCATCAGGATTAGTCTCAATATATACTAGTCGCCATTGTTGGAATGGTTGAAATATTAATTTCTACTATATTTATTGTAACTAATCTATATATTGGTTGCATTATCTAATCTATATTAGTATAAAAATATTCTAACATATATTAGTTGTCAATTCACAACATTTTGTGATTATGATAACAATTTAAGTACACAAAAGTGTAATGTCCATGATGGGATGTATGAATTGTCCTCCGCACATTTCCCATCAGTGATTTTATCCTTGAATGGGCTAGCACTCATTTGTAATCAGAATCTCAAAATGCATTGGAAAATGAAAATTTACCATGTCTGTCATCATCACTTCACATTGTCTCATAGATGACTCCTTCTACAGATTATATGCATGAATTTCTGGCAAACCATCCCCTCTACCTAGCCTATGGTTGATTCTAAGAACAGGTGAACAAAGTACAATTTATAAGTAGGGGATTTTGCCAACAAAGATTTTTCAATTGTCATTTATTCACTTGTTGTCACAATCAATCATAAGATAGGTAGAGGGGATGGACTTCCATAAATTCATACATAGAATCTGTAAAAGGGTCATCCATGAGATAGTGTGAAGTGATGATGACAAACATGGAAAAATTTCATCTATTCGGTCATTTTGAGATGATGATGATATACTAGTGCTAGCCCATTCAAGATTATTATAATCATTGACGGGCAATTTGGGGACGACAATTCGTACGTACCACAATGAAAATTACACACATATGTACTTAAATTGTCAGCATAATCACAAATTGTTGTGATTATGCATTGAAGCAAGAGTAGTTAGCACCTAAATTAGGAGTGTGGTAGTGTATAGTGGAGTGGGATAGGTATACAAATAAGTAGATGGTTGACTTATCATGGGCACAGATTGTGTAAAGGCTTAGTTTAACACGAGATTTTGATTATAGGCTCTTAGTGTTCGTAATGGAGTTAATTGACTTATACCATGAATTTATCAAATATATGATATTCTACACCCTCCTTGTGTCACAAAAAATATTTTTACATAATATGAAACAAAATCGTTCTAATTTTTTGCAACAAAAAAAATCACAACTTTTTATTAAGATAGTTTAAAGTTACATGTGCACTTGCTATGAGGCATTCAACCTCTCAGTAAAAAATGTGGTACTAAAAAAACAGGCTCTAAATAAAAAAGTGCAGTCATTTGTTATCATGTTTCTTTCTCTTTTTTAATATGAACTCAGTGAGGATGTCTCGATCTTGGCACTCTTTAGTTGTTGTCGTCTCTAGTGTAATATGTCTTGTTGTTGACCTAGTCCTATGACTATGCTACTGCAAGTGGGGCTAAGTATCAACTACAATAAGAAAGAAAAGTTAAATTCATACTTATAGTTATTATTATTACAAATTTTTTATTAATAAATGTTGGCATTATGACTAATGTGTTGTGCTTGATGGAAACCTACTTGATGAGTTTTCCTTTGATGAAAACCAACTAGATACAGATGTCAACAAGATGCGTCTACAAATGTTACAGAGAGTTTGATCAAAGGCATAACAGTTCAGAGATAGAGAAATGATAAAGATGGAGTTTGAAGAAGTATACACAAGTTTGATGAAGCAAAGTTGAGTATACACTGGTTCTATGAATCAAAGTCGAGTATACACATATTCTATGAAGCAAAGTAATGTACACACTGAGGTTTGGTGAAGCAACGTAGAGTATACACAGGTTCTGTGAAGCAAAGCCACGTACACACGTGGGTATGAAAAAGAAAAGGTGCGTACAGTTTCCGCACCATGGTATTTTAAATACCAAGGGTCCTTACTATGGTATTTCCTTGTGGTATTGAGCCCAACAACAAATGTTTTGATCCTGTCTAAGAAAACCATCAATTGAAGTATGGTTTTTACCTATGGTATTGGATAAGGGCTAAGCTATATAAGGAGATGAAGATCAAAGTGGCAGAAGTGTGCAAGTGATGAGTATTTTATGAATAGTTAGATCTGAAGAAAATATGCATGTAATGGGTTGTGGATGTTTTGCTTGATCTAATACCAAGTATGCACCCGAGAATTTTATGATGGATCAGATTCAATAGATCTAAGATGACAATCTTGATTATGAGGAGATTTGATCTGTGTTGATAGTGACTTAATGCATGATTTTTCTGTGTATACCGAGATTTGGGTATGTCTAAAGTTTTGTGCTGCAGTGAAGCTTTGAGTCAAAAATTGCAGATTTGTACGTGGGTTTTATAGCATGCAAGGAATGTACACACACAGGTGTGATACTGGTAAGTCGCGTGTATTTCTTGATCTATACGGAGGTTTGTTTCTTGAAAAGCATGTTTACATGCACATATTCTTTGAGGAAAGCACGTACAAAAAGTAGGGTTTTGATGAAAAAATTATGATTAGTTTAATCAATCTTGTCGTGTTTCCATTGTCTGTCAATGAAGTCTCCTTGATGATTTGGGCTTAAACAGTTATGTTTTGATTATGAAATAACTTATTGAAGAATGTTGAAGATACTTGTTGTTTGTGTTGAAGTTCAGTGAAGGTTCTGGGGTTGTTTCAGAATGATGCAATGGATCTAAGTATGATTCAATATTTATTTCAAAATGACAGTGGTTCAATTTTTAAAATTCGATGGTTTAATATCTATACATGAGTATGCTTCATGGAAAGCGTGTACACATGTGGGTTTTATATTGTAAAGTAACATATATATTTTGATATATGGTTGATTAGGGTTTGCAGTAGAAGAATATGGTTTCTATGATGTGCAATTCGTTGATTGGTATTATGGTTACAATGTTCTGACTGGTCTAGTTGTTTAAGTTGATTGATTTGGGTTTCAGTTGATTCGGTTAATTCAATGATTAGGTTTTAGTGATTGGTTGGTTCTATTGGTTCAATGATTGGTTGGTTCAATGGTTGAGTTACAGTGATAAGTTTCAGTTTTGAGGATTGGTTTTGGGGTTAAATGTTAGTAGTGGGTCCAATCTAAAAATTTGATGAAACGTGGCCTACAGTTGCGATGTATTGTAGCAGGTGGATCTAGTATGAAAATTTATGAAACGTAGTCCCAAGAGGTGTTGAGGTTTAAATCAGATTAGGGGGTTGGACCTCCCTTCTGGTGGGTGTCAGTAAACGAGATCAGTGGTTTGGTGCTCCCTTCCAATGGGTGTTGGAGAACAAGTGAAGGTTGTAGCCTTATGTACATGGGTGCTTGCGTACTGGTATGAGTCTACGCTAGTAAAATATTGTAAGATTTTTCTTTATATTAAATAGAAGATAGAGATGACAACTATGATGATTTTTTCCCACATTGGGTTTCCACCTTAAATCCTAGTGTTCATGTGTGTTGCTTATGTGTGATGTTTTATTTTGTTCTTACTGCACATGGTTACTATTTATATAATTTTGAATGAATTATTGATGAAATGGCTTAAGATAAATAGAAGTTAAATTAACTGGAAAATATTTTTTACTGGATATACACTAGTTGTATAAATAATAGTTGCATACACACACGAGTTCCCTTTAGTAAAGTCGCATACAGAAATCAGGATACGAAAATGAAAATTTTAATGGTTTGAAAATATCGATTCACCCCCCCCCCCCCCCCTCAGTATTTTTCCCAACAATTGGTATCAGAGAAGGTCCTTTGGCAGAATCTTGATCACTTGAAGAAGATTTTTCAAGATGAGTAGCCACGAAGGAGTATTTTCTATCAGAACTCGTATATTTAATGGAACTAACTTTGTCTTTTGGAAAGTTAGGATGAGAACATACTTGTAGGCAATGGGAGATGAAGTATGGGAAATCATTGAAAGTGGATATCAATATCTATCCTCTATTCCTTCAGATACTACAAGAAAGAAATATTATGAAACCAATGCAAAAGATGTAAATTCCATCTTGGAAAGACTGGGCGAGTTTGAGTTTGTGAAGGTAATGCAGTTGAACACAACAAAGGGAATGTGGGATAGGATTATCCAAAGTTATGAGGGTGACACCAAGGTAGAAAGTGTTAAACTTCAAACATTCAGAATACAGTATAAGAGATTTAAAATGCATAGGGATGAAAGCATTGCAACATTTTTCTTAAAGTAGATGAAATTATTAATTCCATGAGAAATCTTGGTGAAGAAATAAAAGATGCTACTGTTGTTGAAAATGTTTTTGATCTTTGACTCTGAAGTTCGACTCCAAAGTCTCTGCTATTGAAGAAATGAAGGATCTAAAAGGTATCACACTTGAAAAACTACATGGAATACTGACAACATTTGAAATGAGGAAAGTTGGTCCTTCAGACATGAGAGAAGCAACCTTCAAAGCTACTGCAAAAGGAAAAGAAAAGGAATATTTAGGTTATGTATCAGAACAAGAAGAGGTAAACTTCGTAAAGAAACTCCAAGTCAGTACTGGAAGATTCAAAGTTAAGCTTCCTTAAAAATGTTTTTATTGTGGTAGAGTTGGTCGTTACATTGTTAAATGTCCCTATAGAGAAAATCAGGAGAAAGAAAAAGAAGCTGCAAAAATAAATAGGAAGAGGTTTGAAAACAAGAGAAGTTTTTATACACATGAAGATAGTGATGGTCTTTTAAATGGTGAAGAAGGTGAGTCTGATCAAGATTGTCAATTACTTATGGAATTTGAAGATAAAATTAGTAATAAATTTTATGTCCTAGAAGAAAAGGGTACTTTTATTGAAAACTTTGACAAGAATATATCAGATGGAGTAACAGTTATGGATGTGAGCAAACATTTAAGTTTGGGAACAACTCTCTTTATATTGATCAAGAATAAAGAAGATGAAGCATCAACAGGTATGGGTCTTTGTTCAAAAGGTGATCCATTTTACTGTCTATGCAAAAAATTATAGTGATGATGATAGTGAAATCACTGAGCTCGTACTTATGGGTAAAAGTGAAAGCAAGCACTCTGAAGAGAAAACAGATTAAAAAATGATGCCTCTAGAAGCAACAGATCAAGGAAAGTTAGGATCAATTGACAATGAAAATGTACCTATGCTAACCAAAGATAATTATCAACAATGGAAAGAAAATATGAAGTATAATCTAATGAATCTCGATGTCTGGCATCTAGTGAGAAATGGTTACACCAAGTTTCCCCCATCAGACAAGGAAGTGCAAAAGAACAATAAGGCTTTGAGTAACATATTTTGTAGCATATATGATTCAATATTGAATAAGATTACTGCAAATCACGTGTGGGATAATCTACAAGAAATACATGAAGAAGTCCCAAAGGAAGATCTCTCAAGTAATCTTATATCTAACAATGTGTTCAAAATGACAGATGGAGTTGTTGATTCAAAAAAAGACATGTTAGAAGAATTTTTTTTTTTTTTTTTTTTTTATCTTAAAACAAAACTTGATCTTTTTTTGAAAAATATTGTTAATATTAAGATAAGTTGCAGGCTTATGATTACAAGGATCATGTTGGTAAGGTGTCTAACTAATATTGTGAATCTCTTGAAGCTGAGGTCGTCTCTCTAAGAGAGGATCTTGAAAAATCATATAAGTGAAATGAATAACTACTTCAAGCATTTGAAGAACAAGAAAATGGGCTGAAAGAAGAGATCCTCAAATTAAAACAACAAATGGAGGAAGGAAGGAAGGCTCAAGAAATTATGATGAAATAATATCTAGAAAAGGAAAATAAATATCAGGTTGAGGTAAACATCCTAAAAGGTAAATTAGAAGAAAAAGATAAAAATTTCCTATTTCAAGATAGTACTAAGATTTTGGATAATATTCTTAGTAGTCAAAGGTATCCTGCCATCAAATCTAGTCTTGGTTTTCATGAAACTATTAAAGGAGAATATAGTTCAAAAACCGAGGCAAGGAATTCTCATGCAAAATCGGAAATGTTTAACAAAGAGATGAGAAGTCAACCTCATCAACAACCAAGGAAAGAAAATATTCAAATTAAATCATTTACTCCTAACTATAGAATAATTAATTGATTTTCTCCTCTGATCAATAATGTTGAATGTTCTATATGTCATATTTATGGTCACGTTGTAGTCAACTGCAGAAGTAGAATGTTTCAAGCTAATAACCGCCTCACAGAAAGATCATCAGCGTCAAGGTACTTTAAGGGATATTGTTTTTCTTGCAATATGTTTGGTCACAAAGTCATTGATTGCAATAGAAGGAATATGAAACATATAAGATGTTATGATTGTAAAAATTTTGGGCATGTATCCAAAGAAAGCAGGAGTAAGTCTATGGATCACCGTAGATAAAATGGTAAGAAACCAGAAAAAAAAAAAAATGTTAGAAGCTTGAAAAAGATGGATCCACCAACATTTCTCATAATCAGCAGGAAAAAGAAGAACAAATAAGGTGTGCTATTTCTCTCTACTCATTTAAAGATGAAGATGAATGCTACAAACATAGTAGTGGATGCTCTCATCACATGATTGGAGATAAGAGTAAAATTGAGTCTCTCAGGAAAAACCAACATGGTAGTGTTATTATTGGAACTAATGTTTTAGCAAAAATTCTAGGACAAGGTAAAGTCAGAATTAATAAAACTAAAGGAGTAGTTGATGCTTTATTAATTCAAGGGCTAAAGCATAATATTTTAATTGTAGGTCAAATGGTAGATAAGGGAAATATAATTGTGTTTACATCAACCAAGTGCAAGGTTATGAATGAATTAACTGGAAAATTAATAGCAAGAGGATATAGAAATACATAACAATTATATGTATTTGAAGAACGGAATTCTCATAAATATGAGAAAGATTTAGACTCGGAGTAAAATAAGATGGTGTCTATTGCAACCCCTTATTCTTAAATGAATATTTCTAACTGTGGCTGTAGAAGTGGTGAGAGGTACTTGACCTCATGAAAATGGAAGATGATTACCAGGTCCTCAGAATCAGTGATGTGTAATCTTAGGGGGAGTAATACATGTTTGTCTTGATTATGATTCACATGGTTGTTTTTTATTTTCATGTTCCTTATACTACTGATAGTGCCTTTGGTGTAGTCACAACGCACATGTACATATAAAAAAAAATCAAGGGGAGCTGAAGGCGTGACGTTTCAATATTTCACTTTCTGTACGTGGATCCTATAAAGAAAAATCGCATGTATACACAAGTTCTGAACTGAACAGACACGTATATCTTGGTATGATGAAGAAACAGTGTGATAGACTCAGGAAAAGGGTTTGATATGCTTTAGTAAATTATTGTTTGGCTTTATTGTTCTAATGGTTGATGATTATAGTCTGTTGTTGATATTTAGAAATTATTTTGGACTTTATAAGTTGTTGATACCTTGATGGATGACTGGTTGATGAAGATACTTTGATGATTCTTACTAATATATGAGATGATATGATTAGATATGATAGTGAAAGTTGGCACAGGTTTAGGGGGAGTATTTGCTATGCTTTTTATAATGTGTTGTTAGCATTATGTTTGTGATGTTGCTTATGTTGATGAAGTTCTTGATTATGATATCTGCTTGAATTGCATACTAGCCAAATAAGTTCTTGATGAATTCGTGTTGGTATAATAATTCTTCTTTGTATTAAGAATGATGTTGCTAAGACATGGTTATTACATTATAGCTACATATGCTGGATGATACTTAGAAACATGGAATTTTTTATGATGAAGAAGAATGATGCTACACTGCCCTATCTTACTTTATGATGATATGCTTGTTGTTTTTCCTGCATACCTGATCACAGGTTGATGATATTGAAGCTACATTGCCTTATCTTGTGAATTTATGATGGAAATGTACAGGTTTTTGTTCTTGGTGTTACTGACAATTGCTTATGGTGCAGATCATATGTGGTGTATGATAGTTACTAATGATTATCATAGTCTTATTGAGGTCTTTATCTTGGTTATAAATGTTATATCTATCATTTGATGTAAAGGTCATGTAAAGACCTGTGATGTACTCATTGTAAAATTCAGTCATGTATGGACTATTGTGGTCAAGTCCTTTGGACATGTGATGTAATTTGTAACCCCACTATGCTTGGGAAGTTGATGTAATAATCAGATGTCAAATATGTAAAACCACTATGATTGGATGATTGATAGAGCCATATGAGTCATAGAGTCATGTACTTCATTGTACATCCCTCAGAAATTTCAGCATGTGCTCAGGGGGATCATGGTCAGTGTTCATCCTTAGCAATTTAGATCTACAGAAGCCTCCATTTAGAATTGGTCATCTGTTTGCCCTTGATGTAAAATGGGGAGAGGAACTTAGTGTTTGAAAAATCTTGGTGCTTGTCTTGATGTGTTTTACAACAATCTATGGGTGGTGGTGACCAAACGCCAAAGTGGTTGCCGTCAAGTCCAAAGGGGAATATTGTTGGCATTATGACTAATGTGTTGTCCTTGATGGCAACCTACTTGATGATTTGTCCTTTGACGAAAACCAACTTGATACATATCTCAATAAGATGTGTCTATAGATGTGATAAAGAGTTTGATCAAAGGCATAGCAATTTAGAGATAGAGAAATGATAAAGATGAAGTTTGAAGAAGTATACATAGGTTCAATGAAGCAAAGTTGAGTATACACAGGTTCTATGAAGCAAAGTAGTGTACACACTCAGGTTTGGTGAAGAAAGTGGAGTATACATGGGTTCTTTGAAGCAAAGCTGGGTGCACACGAAGATATGAAGAAGCAAAGGCACGTACAGTTTCTGCACCATGGAATTTTAAATACCAAGGGTCCTTACCATGGTATTGTCATGTGGTATTGAGCCCAGCAACAAATGTTTTGATACCGTCTAAGAAAAACATCAATTGAAGTATGGTTTTGACCTGTTGTATTAGATAAGGGCTAAGCTATATAAGGAGATGAAGATCAGAGTGGCAGAAGTGTGCAAGTGATGAATATTTTATGAATAGTTAGATATGAAGCAAATATGCATGTAATGGGTGTTGATGTTCTGCTTGATCTAAAAATACGTATGCACCTAGGAATTTGATGATGGATCAGATCCAATAGATCTGAGATGACAATCTTGATTATGAGGATATTTATCTGTGTTGATAGTGACTTGACGCGTGATTTTTCTTTGTATATAGAGATATGGGTATATTTGAAGTTTTGTGTTGCAACGAAGATTTGAGTAAAAAATTGCATATCTATACGCAGGTTTTATAGCATGCAGGATGCATACACATGCGGGTGTGCTACTAGTAAGTCGCATGTAT
Source organism: Pinus taeda (assembly GCA_000404065.3). Classification (NCBI taxonomy): domain Eukaryota; kingdom Viridiplantae; phylum Streptophyta; class Pinopsida; order Pinales; family Pinaceae; genus Pinus; species Pinus taeda. The sequence continues at coordinate 24,805 of APFE031350879.1, forward strand.
TTACAAATTTATACACGGGTTTGTTTCCTAAAAAGTGCATATACATACGAATATTCTTTGAGGAAAGTGTGTGCATAAAGTAGGGTTTTGATTAAAAGGATTTATGATCAGTTTAATCAGTCCTATTTTGTTTCTATTGTTTGCCAATGAAGTCTTCTTGATGATTTGGGCTTAAACATTGATGTTTCGATTATGAAATAATATTTGATTGAAGAATGTTGAAGATACTTGTTGTTTGTGATTAAAGTTCAGTGAAGGCTCAGTGGTTGTTTCAGAATGATGCAGTGGGTCTAAGTATGATTTGGTATTTATTTGAGAATGATAATGGTTCCGTTTTTAGAATTCAGTGGTTTAAGATATGTAGGCAGGTATGCTTCATGGAAAGCGCATACACAAGCAGGTTTGCTACTGTAAAGTAGAATATATATTTTGATATATGGTTGATATGGTTTTTCATTAACAAAATCCGGTTTCTCTGATGTGCAATATGTTGATTGGTATTCTGATTACAATGTTCTGACTGTTTTGGTTGTTTAAGTTGATTGATTTGGGTTTCAGTTGATTTGGTTGATTCAGTGATTGGTTGGTTTTGTTGGTTCAGTGATTGGTTGATTCAATGGTTGAGTTACAGTGATAAGTTTCATTTTTGATGATTGGTTTTGGGCTTAAATGTTGGCAGTGGGTCCAATTTGAAATTTAATGAAATGTGGCCTACAGTTTTGATGTGTTGTAGCAGGTGGATCTAGTATGAAAATTTATGAAACATGATCCCTGAAGGTGTTGAGGGTTGGATCTTTTAGTGAGATATTTGAAGCTTCCTTCTAATAGTAGCTAGTAAATCAAATCAGGGGGTTGGAGCTCCCTTTCAGTGGGTGTCGATAAATGAGATCATGGGGTTGGTGCTCCCTTCCAGTGGGTGCTAGAGAACGAGTGAAGGTTGTAGCCTTCTCCAAGTGGGTGCATGTGTATTGGCATGAGTTGCACTAGTACAATATTGTAAGAAGTTTTTCTTTATATAAAAAAGAAGACAACGATTAAAATAGTGTTGGTTTTTTCCCACATTAGGTTTCCACCTTAAATCCTGGTGTTCATGTGTGTTGCTTATGTGTGATGGTTTATTTTGTTCTTACTACACATAGTTACTATTTATATAATGTTGAATGAAGTACTGATGAACTGGATTAAGATTAAAAAAAAGAGAGATGAATTAACTGAAAAATATGTTTTACTAGATATACACTAGTTGTATGAATAGCAATTGCATACACAAGTGAGTTCCCTTCAATAAAGTCATGTACATAAATAAGGATATGAAATTGAAAATTTTAATGGTTTGAAAATACTGATTTACCCCCTCCCTCTCAATATTTTCCCAACAATAAAAAGAGTAGTAGAGTGTTCCTTACCTGCTTCGGTAATGAAGGGAAGCAAGATACTTTCGAATGTGGCCATATGTTCCTCCTCTTCTTTGGCCACATATTGGACATGCTCTGGTGTAGAAATAAGAAAGGTTATAATTAATACACCATTTGCATTTAAATATTTTTAATTGTATTCCATACTACATTTTTTTATAACACATGAAATACCTGCAATTCCGAGTTGAACATCAATCTCAAGATTAGGCACTCCATCATTAGTAGGCTCATGTGTTGTACATATATTTCTTGCCTTCTTTTCACAATCATGCACATTACTTTATGGCCAAAAATAATAACCCATAGATTGTACAAGTAATGCTTTATAAATGTTATTTGTTTCTTTTATCTTCCTGATTGTAATGTTCGATGCTAGAAGACTATGAAGACACCAAGCTTGTTCTTTGTTCAACCACAACTTGATAGTCGTACTTGAAAGAAAGTTGTGGGTCTTCCTTTGTGGGAGTCTCTTTAAATTTTGTTCCCTACAATTTTTCATTAGAACAAGAATTTTTCTTCTTCCGTGACATTAAATTAAAATTGTTAACAATTTATAATTTGGATGCAAATTATTTTTTCATATACTTACAATTTTTGTGGCCATTTTTGAGTAACCACCTGGGCCAAGATGATGTTGCCCATGTTTATCTATTCTAGCTTGGGTGCGTTTGGAATTATCTGGGAGCCTATATTTAAAACATTTAAAAACTTAATTAGATGTCATAATGATGATAAAGCATCATAATTACATTATTAAACGTGCCTCATACCTTCCTGTTCCGAGTGGAGTTTTCCCTGCTTTTTGAAGTGCCTTATCGTGTGCATCTTCCACAAGTGCTCTCCAATCCACCTTTGGAATCGATGGAGGGCACTCATGTGACCTGGCCCTTTCCAATTTTGACCTATATTGGTCCCACAAATATTTTAAATGTAGGCTTGATTTTGATGTAACTCCATATTTGTTGAAGGTACCGTCACCAAACAAGCAAACCATCATGTTAATAACTTCTTCTTTTGACTTGAAAGTTTGGGCTTTCCAGTTTGTGTGAATGGTCGACCAAAATATTTTCAAGTCTATGTCATAGAAATGCCTATAAAATATGTTAATTCCTGTAAAACAATATTATCATTAGTTTAAAATAATCACAGGCTATACATTAATTTTATTTTGTTTGTACTTAATATTTAAAACACTTCCTAAATACCTAAAAGTTTCTCTATTTTCATAGGGACATTGTCATCATCTACCAAAAATGTGATCGGTAGTGATCTTGTGCTAGTAACATGGGAAGATCCAGGAAACCTCATTTCAAATTGTGCAATTGTGTCATGCTTTGCATCCACAACATCATGTGTATATCATGACGTATGGTGTTCAGGGGGTGCAGATCCTGTTGTGGTTGGTTGACTAATTGTATTGGTCTCAATGACCAGTGAATCACTCACAAGTGGGGCATTGGTACTGCTACCAATGTCGGCCTGACCCATAGTCATAGCATGACGATCGAAATCCACCAAAAACTCTTGTAAAATAAAGAGGTTTTTCATAAAGGATGAGATAACTAAATCGTAAACAAATAATTGGGATAATTAAATGAGTTCCTCACCCCATACCGACAAATTTGTTACAACAAGGTTTTGATTTCTCCTTTTATCTCATATATCCAAGGCTCAATCAGAATTAAAGAAATAAGTTTCTTGTTTTCTTTGAATTTAAGTTTCCTTATTGATTGCATTGGATCAGTGGACATAAAAACTACATCATCAGAAACCTCTTCCTCATGAGCATCTGTGGACTGTGCTAAGTCTAGTGCCTTCCCCTTATCACCTTATTTATCAAATAAGTGTAATTTGTAATTCATCCACAATTAATTAGCATTATATTAATAAGAAAACCACTATTGACATATGTCTATATTTATATAGAAACTTCACGCAGTAAATGACAATCATAACATACAATAGACATTGCTTACAAGTTGGGTAAAATTGAATACATATCATCGCCATAATAGCAATATTTTTATTTATTTTCATCATTATCTTTTAGTTGTATATATTCTGTGGTCACTCCATATCTTCACATAATTTTGGTATATTGGACTAGTCATACCAAATGATTGTAGTTGTTACAAGGTCTGACATCATCAATTCATTTAATCCATCGTAACATACCTTTATGCCTTCCATGGAAAATAGCCCCAAACCATGTAATGACGATGGGAAATCAACTATATCCTTTGATTGACAAAAAAATCATTTTTTATCTTAGGAAGATCCTTGGGTTCCCATTGTTTCAATAGATGTTTGTATCTCAAGGGCACCTCGATGTCATCTATGCTCTCATTATCATAAGAACATGATCCCACTTTAGCAAGAAAAATTTCCATGCACCTATGGAATTAAATTATAATATTTTCACCTCTAGTTGATCTTCACATGTTAGACTACATAGCATATGTTTGGTCAATTTCTTCTATCCTACCTGATATTTTGTCACTAGATGAAGATAGATCTAACAAATACCTGTTTGGTTGAACATCCTATAACACTCCATCAAAGGAGATAAATTGTTAGAAAGTGTCATAAGGGATGTTGAGAAATGTCTTAACAAAACCACAAGAACATTATAATAGTACAAGTGAGTTAAAAGAGAGTTCTTTGTGTTTAACCATAGGGAACTCCTCCCTGTAGCTGCATCACAATAAAAATTTTCATAGGATGAGTCATATGAGCCATATCCTTGACTAGATCAATAACGAGATGTCCAATATCCACAACTAGAACTACTCAGGGTGAATTATCCTCATTCATGTCCTTGGGACGAACTTCTCCATTATGCATACCCACCCCATCATGTCAAATAATGGAAACTCAAGTACAATCCACCATTAAGTGGACCACTATATGGCATCTAGAACAACAAATGACACATCCATATAGTTAAGAATATGAGTATAGGAAATATCACCACTAACATTTTGGATTGATTCACGTAAATCGTTTCTAGCATTGATATCAACTAGAATATGGGACATTAACCATAAGTTATTCTCTACATACCCATCATCACCTATAATATAGGTCTAAATCCATATCCTATGGATTTAATAACTACATTATTCCAAATTTCAAGTGGGATATTAGGAAATTTTACCCAAATCAAAACATTATATGATTTATATGTATCCACACATCAAAAAGAAGGGTGCCATCGTATAAGCCCGAGAAAACAATGATTCATTAACCATGTTTGGGCCAATATATGCCATGCTCCCTCCTCATATGAAAGGATAAAGCCATGCCATCCTCTCAACATGAAATGACTAATGGAAGTATACATGAGAAAAGGAAACCCAAATTATTGCATACACAAAGAAAAATGACCTATATTCACACATCAATTCAAGAACTTACTGACTAATGTTTTGTTGAGAAATTCCTAACTTAATAAAGAGAAATGTCCTTTACTTCCCCAGGTGCAATACTATTCCCATGGGATTTCACGATTCTTTTCCTATACCAATGACTATTGTGGCTTGGTTTTGGAACAGGCAATGAATCTCTATGCTCCTCAATCCTTAATCCCGCTCCAATGGAAGGAAAGGACGAAGAGTGCAAAAGTAGATTTTGACCCACCTTTCATTGGGATAGTGCTACATGCCATGTTATGGACACCCACACCCACAAAATCATCCACATTAAGTGCCACATGAGAGGTCTCGGGTCTATTATTAATCTCAAATGATGGTGGATGTATATTTCCAAATCCATGAGTGGAAATGTTAGGAATTATCAATGAATACTTACTCGTCTTTGGTCTTCATAATTGTCTATGTACCATGACTTGATGTAATCAATGTACTTGTCAAAATAAAAATAAAATAAAATTGTATTTTTGCAAAATAAGATTATTTATTTAAGAATGGGTTTCTTTCCCATTGATTATTTTGTCTTATTTTTAGCACCCATTTTTGTGCTCAGGTGTTGTGACAAGGTCAAAGTCAAGGTCATGATGTAAAGTCCCATGAAGGGCTCTTGAATTGATGTAAAATAAATATTTTAAATGTAAAAATGAGATTTAGAAGCTACCAAGTGATGGGTCGGACAACCCATCAAGGCGGCCCCACAAGAGGCACTTGGACCTCACCAAAATACTATATAAAAGAGAGGTATTCAACCTCATTGGATATAGATAAGAAAAACAAGTATGATAAAAATTCAGAGTGAGAAAGAATAGAAGGATAGTGAGGAAAGGAATAAAAGTCTATTTGTTTGACTTGGGCATTAATTCTTTGTTTGTAAAGCTCACATACTTGGGAAGGAAGTTATCTCTATTCATATTTTGAGCCAAATAAGAGCAACAAACCAAGTTAAAGAACGAAGCAATTTTGTTTGGGTGGCTAGCCTATCACTTGGTAAGTTGTCTTATTCAAAGGTCTTGGAAGTCTTCCTTAAATTTATAAAAGAAGAGAAGTTTATGGGTTTTCCCCTATGCAAGGGTTTTTCCCTAGCATGGAGCCTATTTATGGTGTTCGTGTTTGCATTGTGATTTTATTTATTGGCATTGTCCTGATGATAAACACATCATAATAATAATGATAATTGACTAACACCACACGATTATAACATTATGTGAAATTATATAGAAAGGACAATAAAAATACAACAAAAATAAAAGGAACATAAGAAAAAAAGCATTCACATATAGAGACACTTGTTACAACTTTAAATTGGCTATAGAAACAATGAAACCACTGACATATTTGAATTGTCATTACTATAATATCATCAACTTTGTCATGCCAATATTGTCACTAAGGTTTGAAGTTTCAGAAAATGAGAGCATGGATACCTTTTCTACAGGGTGCCATACTATTGTGTTGCATACTGAATTGCAATGATTAAATCAAACATGGTGATATATTACTATGTTGCAAACATGTGCAGTGTCATGCAAATACTGAACTGCAATGTGTAAATTATGTCATGTTAATAGCATATCAATATAATAGACTGTATAGTTGAATGATGATGTTACAATGAGATCATCATACATAGAGAGCCATATATATATATATAGATAGATAGATATAGATATATATGATGCCTGTCAATTATACCATGCAACAAGATCTCATAACATATGTGGCAGATATACAACAAGGGGTGCTAATATACCATAGTACACCAGTTCCTAGAAAAACAATGCTGCCAATGGAGACGAGACCTTAGTAAAAATCCAAGTTATGAGCATAAATCCAAGACCTTACCACGGTAATCAAAGCATAGTCCTATTCAAAAGTAAGAAGATGTTTCTTAAGCCTATTTTCAAGAGTTCAAACAATCAAGAAATCCATCCTCTCAAGATAAAACTCATTGCTAATTGGATCATAGTTCTAAGCACTAAATGTAGCCCTATTCTCAAGTTCAGAACAACAACTTGCATTCAAAATCATTAAACTTTGGAAGAGAACAACAACATTGTTTTCAAGGATTTGAATAGCCATGATCTTCACTAAGCTAAGTTGTTGGTTGAGCTTGAACCATGATGACATGAAAAAGAAAAAAAAAAACAAAACAAAAAACAAACCACATAGAATTAAAGTCTAAAGTAGCCCAGGGCACGGATACATAACTCATATATTGACTCTTTTCCCTAACTTTCCTTATGAAATATTCCAGATACCACATATCATATTTTGGGTACCATGCATGAACTTATTGGTCTCATGTTACCACCAACGGGTTGTTTGGTTCACCACCTCTAGCCACTCATGACTAAATAAGATATTCACAGATGGATGAATAAGTCGTAGCCCGTGACTAAAGAAGGAATGAATAGATTAATTAACTTATAACCATGCTACTAATATCTTATTAATGCATGCATTGAGAAAATAAGCTTTTGTTTTAGGGTAGAAATGGTATCAACTGTGCCTATTGTGACAAATTTTTGAAAACCATAGAATTTGCAGGTGTTCAAGAAGGAATGTGGACTTACCATTGCTTAACTCTGATGCCTGAATCCAACAACTACTATGAATTCTTGAAGGAGTCTACATAGGGAAGGGAATGCCGAATCAAATGAAGGGAGGAGCCACCAAGAATCGCCTAGGCCGGTCTAGAAAAATCAAATGTGTGGAGGAGCCACCGAGAAATACTCAAGTGAACATCGAATGGAATGTAGAGGAGAGTTACTGAGAAACCCTCAAGTCTGCAAGAATTGAATGTAGGGAGGAGCCACTGAGAAACACTCAAGGGAATGTCAAATGGAATGTAGGGAGAGGAGCCATCAAGAAACCCTTAGATCTACTACAAGAATCAAATGTAGGGAGAGGATCCAACGAGAAACCCTGAGGTCTACTACAAGAATCAAATGTGGGGAGTGGAGCCAACGAGAAACCCTGAGGTCTACTACAAGAATCAAATGTGGGGAGTGGAGCCACTGAGCAACCCTCGTGTTTGTTGTAAGAACTAAATGTAGGGAGTGGAGCCACCGAGAAACCATAAGGTATATTGAAAGAATTGAATGAGGGGAGTGGAGCGACTAAGAAGCCCTCGGGTCTACTAAAAGAATCGAATGTTGGGAGCAGAGCGAGCAAGAAACCCTCGGTTCTACTGCAAGAATCAAATGTAGGGAGCAGAGTCATTGAGAAACCCTAAGGTATGCAGCAAGAATCGAATGTGGGGAGTAGAGCCACTAAGAAACCCTAAGGTCTACTAAAAGAATTTAGTGCAAGGAGTGGAGCCACCGAGAAACCCTTAGGTCGGAATCAAATGTATAAGGGAGCATAGCCACTGAGAAAACTCACAGTCTATAATCTACAAGAATTGAATGTATCGAATGTATAAGGGAGCAGAGCCATCGACAAAACTCAAAGTTATGTGAAAACCATATGCAATGACATGCCAAAAATGTATAAGGGAGTGGAGCCATGGAAAAAACTTACAGTCTATGCGAAAACCATATGCAATTACTACCAAAAACATATATAAGAGCTAGGAATTAATAATTATAATTATAATAATATAATAATTAGTATAATATGGTTTTGATATAATAATATAATAATTAATATAATATGATTTCATTTATAGTAATAATAATATAATTAATTTTTATTTAATAATGTAATTTTAAGTTAAAAAAAATTAATATTAAAATAATAAAATCAACGCTATGTGATAGAAAATAGTGGTTAATTTTATTAATTAATAATCAATTTACACTAATGGTTACATTTAAAAAAAAAATTCATGTAATTTGAATTAGTAGAGGTAGAATTTAGTTGATAATTTTATCAATTGTTATAATATGTCTTAAATCACTGTTAGCCCCAAGGTTAGCTCAGTTGGTCAAAAACCGTGCCCCGCCATCGGGAGGTCACAGGATCGATTTTTCCGGAAACCCTTGGGTTAGGCCTTTCCAATAGGCCAAGGGGTGATTAGCCCATATTTTTCCGTGGACGTAGCGACCACTCACTGACCAGGGTGTTCGTGAACCACACTAAAAAAAAAGGGTCTTAAATCACTGTCATTAATACACATTCAATCCATCTTTTGGTGAGTAGAAGAGCATCTTGAAACAAATAATGTCAATTCATGGCATTCAATACTCAATAGAAGGCATTAGTTAACCATAAGCACCCATGACTCATAATATGATAATCTTCTTGTATTCTCTTGTGATTTGATCTATCAACCTCTACATTAGCTTGCAAAGATCAGCATAGTAGCCCTCAAGACATATCTTGCAGTTGAGCCCTAAAATGCATTTTCCATTCATCCTCAAACTCCTTGAAATTCCCCTAAATGAGCATTGATCCAGATCTCTTTAGCTACCGGAATTAACCAATGTCTTTTACTGCTGTGATGTTAGAAGAATTGCATGTGAAAGAGCATGAAAAACGCATGTGCATACTTTAAAGAAGATGAAACATAATGACGACCATCAAATCAAGAACATAAAACAAATTGATAATGGAGTCTACTCAATGTGGGTTACAAATCCGGGCCCGGTGTCAAGAGTGGGGAGGCCGCTTCATTTAATGTTGCAAGATGATGATTAGTACATAGTATTGTCTTTTTCATTACAAGGATAAATTCCCTCAACCAGAGTCTTTGTCATTACACGAGATGCCCTCCCTATAGGAACTCATACTCAATTGGGACCTCGTTCAACATGACATAAATTCTCACATGACTTGGCATAAAAGTATCCTTCAACATAATGGTAACAAGGATCTCAAACACAAAAACATCATCTCAGCAAATCAGAGGAAAGACATGGCATCACTACATCATTTACCTCCACTTCTGGGGATGGCCTGAAAATGCAAAGATCTGCTGACAAAATGGACTGCACCATTGAATTTGTGGCATGAAATCATGTCAAATGACAATAAACTTGGCCCCTTTTTGACACCATCAAAATCCGGGCCCTCAGGAATCTTGAAGGTTCCCCCAAAGATTCCTTCCTGGAGATGAGAAAAAAATCCGCTGCTCGAATGAAATTTAGAGCACACCACTGCGCTCCTTGCGAAATTCTATGAAAAATGACTATAAAGTCGGCATCATTCTACCTTTATGAAAAATCAACGTCCAAGAGAATATTTTAGATTCTTCAAGGTTCTGTAAAGATTCCTTGTTGTTGGCTGCCTGAATTTCTGCTTCTCAAATGGGCAAACGATCCATACCATCACTTTCCCTCTCAAATTATGGTTTGTTTTAGTATAAAGTTGGCATGATTCGGTCACTATGAAAAACCGCCCTCCAGGGAATATCTATATTTATTTATTTATTTATGATAACGAAACAATTGAAATTTTGCTGTCATTTTTTAAGGGTTATTAGGAAAATTAATGAGGTGACAAATTCACCCTTTCCAACTGTCAGTTTTTGTGCGTCGTCCCTTCGCAAAATTGTTGCATTGTTAGTCACTACCACGACCTATTTTGACCAAAACTTTGACCAGCTATATCTGGAGCATACAAACTCGGATTTGAGTGTCATTCACACCACTGGAATTAGGGAGATGGGCACTATGAATTTTTGAGTTTTTTCAAGGCCACTTCTGAATTTTGAGTGTTTTTGGAGCCACCTAAATAATTCCTCCTAAGGGAGGAGATTTTGGTCCTCTAAAAGAATGAACATAAGCTGCAATTGTTGTGTTACATTGTCTGCATGACAAGTGTCCCGACATGTCACACTTCCTTCTCCTTCACCTTGTGTTCTTCAGAGCCATAAGTGATGAACTTACACGTGCATCCTCTGCAAATATGTACTACAATCTTTGCAACTACATGCTCAATTGCATGACCAATCAAGACCCAAGAATCCCCATACTTTCCAAGACTTTATAACACACACTATGTGCTTAAGTTTACATTATGATAGAAACCAATACCCCAGCTATCAATAAAGGGTCAAAACATCATCGTTGCTTTAATAAGCGATGTAAAACACATAATCACTTTTAAATTTATATCGCAACACATAATTTAAAAAATGAGTTCCTCACAAGCAACCATATCTAGTAAAACCATCTCTTACTCAACAAAGTGAACCATCAGGAATGTGGTAGATTCATTTTTTGAACATATTTTCCAACTGGTTCTTGCATGGGCACTTTGTCCTTGAGATGTTGCTTTGGATGGAGGCTCCAACACATGGCTCTTTGATGTCGACCTTTGTTGCAATGATTGCAAAAAATATTCTTCCTCCAAACCTGTGTAACCTTCTTCCTGCCCTGATGTGGAGAAGACCTTTCACACCTCATCCTCTTTCTTGTTGCCATTCTCTTCCAACACTCAACAACCACATGGTTATGCAAGCCACAAAAACTACATGGTTTTCTACACCATGATTTCTAATCATCATCAACAATATTCTTGTAATCAAAATGAACTTTAGAATTCTGAGACTTTTTATACCACTCCTGACTATTTTCGGTGCAATTTTGGCGATGAGAGATTGCCTTAGCTCTTTCTCTGCAATGTGCACTGTCATGGGAGGATTGTGATGTGTTCCAATCATACTCTTTCTCTGGTTTCTTCGACAATGCCTTGGAAGCTTTTGATGCCTTTGAGCACTCCCCTTCAGTGTATCCCAAAATTGTGAATCGAGGTCTTTGTACAACCTCCAATGGTTGAGTCATTCCTTGGCCATTAACACCAAGTCCTCCTCCTTTATACCCCATCTTGGTAAGGATTCCCATACCAGTTCCTGAAATGGGTGCCTCCATATTTCCAACAGAAATAACATCATGTGAAAATGAAACTGATGAATGATCAACATTGTTTACCTCAATTATTGATTATGACACAAGTGATTATAGCTTCACTAAGCTTTCATTGCACTTCAATTTTTCCAAGGCCTCTTCCATGGCTCGTAACTAATGCTACACTCTTTGCTTCTCCTGTTTTTCTTCTCATAGAAGTCTCCTCAATTCAACATTCTCTACTTGAAGGCTTTGACTGATCTCCTCATTTGAATGATGAGAAGATGATGAAGACGAAGATTGTTCAGTCAAGGGGGTAGATGGAGCATCATCCTCTGCTCTTTCTTTCTCCTGTTCCTTTATTGTCATCTTCTCCTCATAATATGCATACATTATGTCCACCATGCATGCCATCCTAAGGAGGTCCTCGTAGAGATATATGTTGTTCTACATTTCCCTTCTTGTTGCAAATTCAATCATTCACACTCACCATTCACAACAGTAAGAAGACCACTTTGATACCAAACTTGATCCTGATCTCTTTAGCTACTAGAATTAACCAAGATCTTTTACTTTTGTGATGTTAGCATAATTTCATGTGAAAGAGAATGAAAAAACACATGTGCATTGATCTAGGTGGATATTGGTGGCCACCTGCCAAGTCCACTTGGACCCCCACCATTGTTTGTTTCAGCTTTTCAGTTTCCTTAACTGTAGAAAAATTTACTATTTTTAGTAGTTTTTTGGGTCCTGAACTTCCGGAGCCATTTTGAGGTCCTAAACGACATTTTTTGGGAAAACTAAGAGCAACATGGGTCCCAAAGCTTTAGTTCTCAGATAGATTTTTCTAACAAGATACTGTGAGCATCAAATGGAGATCATATGCCAAAGTTACGATCCCAGGAAGTTGATGTACCAATTTACCCAAACGGGGCCCACAATTTGGTGATTCATCTTCTAGGGTTAGGTTTTTGGATGTTTAGGGTTTTCCATTGTTTCTCAACAATAAATAGGCCTTCGAGCCTCATTGTAACATAGTTCAGAGGCATGTAGCCGTCACATCTCTTATCAGAGATAAGCTACCATTGCCCTAGCTGGTTTATTTCCATTGTTGTTTGTAAGAATATTTCAATATTTTACATTAATGAAATGAAGTATTATTTCCGTTGCATCTCTGTGTTTATGGTTATCTCTGTAATTTGTTGTGTTCCTATTTAAATCTGGATCAATGGTATTAGAGCGGTATGCTTTTTCTCTGTTTTTCTTTGCATGTCCCCAATGAGGTCGGGATATAAGGATTTAGGGCTTGAACTGGTCGAACCTTTGCACTACCAGCCTCGCAAATCCCGATGGCCTCCCATGGTGGATGAAAAGAAAGAAGAGGGGGTGGGAGATCCTATCAAAATCTTGCTCGAAGAAGCCCTTGAGCAACAAAGGAATGTGATGATGGACAACTTTGCCCAGATCCTTCAGCGACTACCTAGGGGCGATGCATCGACTTCCAACAGCTACTCTAGAAACGCCACACCGTTTAAGGTATAAGTTAATTTTGAAATCCCCATATTCGATAAAAGGTTAAATCTACTAGAGGGTTATTTTTCTATGCATGATTTTTCCAGTTGGGAAAATATTATTTTCACCCTTCTCAATGCAGCCACCCACGTCAAGGACTGGTGGGAAACGTACTACGAGTAGAAGGATGAAAGTACAGGCTCACTATTTTCAGTCGCACTCACTTGGGATTCATTCCGGGATGCCATCAAGGAGCAGTACTACCCTGTTGGAAGCTATGAGAATCAATACATAAACTGGACCACACTACAGAAGGGAAGGGACCAAGACGTGCCGGAGTTTACCAATATTTTCCATACCCTTCACACAAAGTTGGGTATCAAGGATTCAAAGCAGCATTTGGTACTCAAATACTGTGGCTGCCTGCACAAGTACATCCAAGAAGAAATAGAATTCCTGAACATCCCCTCACTCGGCATGGCATACCGATATTCCGTCAAGGTCGAGCAAAAGTTTAAACATAAGAAGCGAGACTTTGGATCTGCGAATCCGAGGCAAGGGAAAGGTGCCCCAAAACTATAGAACAAAGGACAAAGCCAAGGCGGGGCAGCCCAAGACAACCCACCAAAGCTGCAAGCAAATAACAACGCCATGAAGCCGAAAAAGGACATAGGAAAGTGGTGTGAATTCCATAAGAGCTCCACTCACAACATAAGTGAGTGTCGGGCCAAGCAGTCACTGGTGGCCGAGCTAAAGGTTTCAAAATCAGAGGCATGTTCCGACTCTGAGTCAGAACTTGACAAGGGGAATGACAAAGGGAAGCAGATTATTGATGTGGAGCCCAACGCCACCGCTGCCACCACAAAGATCCAGAAGGAGGAACCCAAAGATACAGAGGAGGAGGAGCGTCTCTTCCACTCCCAGATGTGGGTAAAGGGCTCCCGGCTATAGTTCATTGTTGACACTGGGAGCCAAAAGAACCTCATTTTGGGAGAGGTCATGAAGCGGCTGGGCTTACCGACCACAACACATCCCAATTGTACACCATCGAGTGGCTTCACCAAGGATGGGATCTTCGCGTGAGCCAGAAGTGTTGCCTTCCGTACAACATCAAGCCCTTCATAGATGAGGTATTGTGTGACATTTCTCCCCTTGAAAATTGTGATGTATTATTAGGACAATCATACTTGTGGAAGTGACATGCTGTGTATGAATCAAGGCCCCGTGCTATTATTGTTACTTTGGGAAATAAGTTGTACAGGATACCGAAGGTAGCATCGCCTACCACCATCTCTTTGATTACTACAAAACAATGTAGTAAGCTCGTTTCCAAAACCAGGAAAATTGTTTTCTTGATGATACACCCTCAAGGAAAGAAGAAGACGGTGGCCACAACCTCTAGACAGGGCCCCTCCACATGACAACTACAGATGGACAAGTTCGTGGAGGAGTACGAGGACATCTTCACCTCCCCTGCAGGGGTTCCTCTACACTATCAGGTCAAGCACTCCATTGATCTGACCCCAGGTGCGTCATTTCCCAATGGACCAATCTATCGGCACTCTGTTCTAGAGAATGATGAAATCAAGACGCAAATTCAAGAGTTGCTGCAGAAAGGTCACATCCGTCCGATTTCATCACCCAGTGGGAGCCCAATCGTGTTGGTACAGAAGAAGGATGGGACTTGGAGACTTTGTATTGACTATCGGCGCTGAACAAGATCATTGTCTGTAATAAGTACCCGATCCCACGGATTGATGACCTCTTTGACCAATTGAAGGGGGAAAATTATTTCAGCAAGATTGATTCGAAGTCAAGATATCACCAGGTACCAATCGAACCCTCTGCTGTGTGGAAGACTACCTTCAAAGCCAAGGAGGGCCTTTTCAAATGGTTGGTTATTTCTTTCAGATTAACGAATTCTCTTTCAACCTTCATGAGGCTAATGGATGACATCTTTTGGCCATTCACCAACTCATTTATAGTGGTATACTTGGATGACATCCTGATCTTCAGCCAGAGTTGGGAAGAGCACCTCCACCACATCCAAGATTTAGTATATGGGATACATTGTTGATGAACAAGGGGTGCATGTGGATCCAGCCAAGATCCAAGTCATTCGAGATTAGCCATCTCCAACCACTCTAACAGAGCTCCGCAACTTTCTAGATCTTGCCAACTTCTACCGCAAGTTCGTGTTGGGAGTTTCTCATATCGCTTGGCCCTTGAGTCAAGTCACCAAGGGAGGAGCGAAAGAAAAATTCTTTTGGTCGAAATCTCAATAGAAGGCATTCATAGAGTTGAAAGATCACCTCTGCATGGCACCAGTGATCGCATTACTAGACTTGCAACAATTATTTGAGGTCAAGACAGATGCCTCTGACTATGCTATTAGGGAAATCCTTACTCAACATGGGCATCTAGTGGCATATCATAGTGAGACACTTTTAGACACAGTCCTGAAGTATCCCACTTATGACAAAGAGATGTATTCCATTGTGCAAGCTTGCCGACAATGGAAGCATTACATTTTCGGGAAGGAAACAGTTAGCCACACAGACCACCGACCCCTACAGTTCATACAGACCCAAGGGAAATTGCAAAATGATCACCATCAGAAGTGGTCCACATACCTACAACAATTCCATTTGAATATCAAGTATAAGAAGGGCAGCACCAATAATGTTACAGATTGCCTCAGCCAACCACTGATCATGGCATTAACCACTGTTCCCAACTCTTGTGGGCATGAGACTTCTGATTAGCCACTTCTCTACAAAAGCGACCTAGAATTTGGCCACACATACCAAACACTCTTGGAGGGTCAGTATGTTCCAGATTTTCACCTCCAGGATGCCCTGTTATGCCACCTAGCTCACCTTTGTGTTCCTTCAAGCGAATGTGCAAGGATGATTTGGGAAGCACACTATAGTCGGGTTGTTGGACATTTCGGGGTCGATAAAGCACTGGCAATACTGTAGAAGTACTTCTATTGATCGAACCTTCGACAAGATGTCAGAAAGTACATCAGATCATGCACTACCTGCACCATTGCCAAACTGACCATCAAGAATCAAGGCCTCTATACCCCGCTGCCTACCTTTATTCGACCTTGGTAATCCATCTCCATGGATTACATGTCAGGCTTTCCTTCCACTAAGCATGAAAATGATTGTGTTTTTGTGGTCGTCGATAGGTTCTCGAAGATGGCCATTATGGTTGCCTGCAAGAAGAATATCACAGCAGAAGCCACTGCTAAACCCTTCTCTGAACGAGTTTGGGTACACTTTGGGATCCCACAGTCTATCATCTCAGATCAAGATAGCAGGTTCCTCAGTACATTTTGGTCCAGTGTCTAGTCGATGCTCGACACCAAACTCACTAAGTCCACAACCTTCCATCCTCAAACTAATGGCGAGACAGAGGTTGTCAACAAGATGATCGTACACATTCTTCGCATGTACAACTCAAAGCATCCACGCACATAGGACGAGAGTCTCCCCTATGTTCAACATAGCTACAACTAGGCTCTCCATAGCTCGAATGGAAACAACCCTTTTCAGGTGGGCTTGGGATTCCAGCCACTATGTCCCACTGATGTGGCCATGCCATTTGTAGCTACTCACATAGATTCGGCTCATGTCTAGTCTGAAACAGATAAGGCAAGCAACTTCATTGAGCACATATAACATATTCACCAGCAAGTCCATGACATTTTGGAGAAATCAAATGCCAAGTACAAGTAGCAACATGATCAACATCGGGTGCCACACAAGTTTCAGGTGGGCGACAAAGTCTGGTTGCATTTGCAAAATGAACGCCTTACCGGAGCCTGTCGAAAACTCAGACCACTCCGATATGGTCCTTACACCATTACCAAGGTTGTGGGAGACGATGCATTTGAGCTCAAAATTACCCCATTCCTTGGCCTGCACCTAGTCTTCAATGTGGACCGCCTTCAGCCATACTTTCCACCATTACTAGACACATTTGACATTGCAGAACAACTCTCACCCACAAAGTTAAATCCAGATTGCATGGAACAAGATGCAACTGATCGAATCATGGACACACAGATCAAGCACACTTGCTAGCAGAATATCCAACTATATCGAGTTGTCAAAGCAGACCAACTCCTTCACCAGGGCAAGTGGCTCACCAGGGACCAAGTTCAGCAAAAGTTTCCTCATCTCATGGAGGAACTCAACGCAATGGGTACCATTGCTTCCTAAGGGGGCAGAATTGATCCAGGTGGATATTGGTGGCCACCTTCCAAGTCCACTTGGACCCCCACCATCATTTGTTTCAGCTTTTCACTTCCCTTAATTGTAGCACAGTTTACAATTTTTAGCAGTTTTCTGGGTCCTGAACTTCCGGAGCCATTTTTAGGCCCTAAACGACATTCTTTTGGAAAACGAGGAGCAACCTAAGTTGCTCTTCCCAAATTTGTAGTTCTCTGATAGATATTTATAATGAGATATTGTGCACGTCAAACGAAGATCGTATGCCAAAGTTACGACCCTTGGAAGTTGATGTACGAATTTACCCAAACGGGGCCACAGTTTGGCGGTTCATCTTCTAGGGTTAGGTTTTTGGATGTTTAGGGTTTTCCATTGTTTCTAAAAAATAAATAGGCCTTCGAACCTCATTGTAACATAGTTTAGAGGCATGTAGTTATCACATCTCTTCTCAGAGATAAGCTACCATTGCCCTAGCTGGTTTATTTCCATTGTTGTTTGTAAGCATATTTCAATATTTTACATTAATGAAATGAAGTATATTTTCTGCTGCATCTCTGTGTTTATGGTTATCTCTATAATTTGTTGTGTTCCTGTTTAAACCTCGATCATGCATACTTTAAAGAAGATGAAACATAATGACAACCATCAAATCAAGAACACAAAACACATTGATAAGGGAGTTCACCCAATGTGGGTTACGTCTCCGGGCTCGGTGTCAAGAGTGGGGAGGCTACTTCATTAAATGCTCCAAGATGATGATGAGTACATAGTACATTCTTTGTCATTACAAGTATAAATCCCTCATCTAGAGTGCCATGACTCTCCATGAGACACTCCCCTTATAGGAAATCTCACTCAAATGGGCCCTCCTTTAGCATGACAAGCTAATAAATTCTCACATGACATGGTATACAAGTACCTTTCAACATAATGGTAATAGGGATCTCAACAACAAAAACATCATCTCAGAAAAGTAGAAGAAATACATGGCATCACTGCATCATTTACCTCTACTTTCAGGGATGGCATGAAAATGCAAAGCTCTACTAACAAAATGGACTGCACTGATGAATTTGTGGCACGAAATCATGTCAAATGATTATAAACTTGGCCCCTTTTCTAACATCGTCAAAATCTTGACCCTTGGGAATCTCAAGGAAATGGGCGAAAAATCTACTTTTTAGACGAAAATTCTGAGCACACCACTGTGCTCCCTACAAAATTCTGTGAAAAATGACTATAAAGTCAACATCATTTTGCCTCTATCAAAAATCAGCCTCCAAGGGAATCTTTTAGATTCTTCAAGATTCTGCAAATATTCCTTGTTGTTGGCTACCTGAATTTATGTTGCTCAAATGGGGAAATGGACCACACCATCACGTTCCCTATGAAATTCTGGTTCGTTTGAGTATAAAGTTGGCATGATTATGTCACTCTGAAAAATCACACTCTAAGGAATCTTTCAAATTCCTCCAAGATTCTACATGAGAATATTCTATGGAATATTCCCCTAGAATATTCTCTCCTAAAAAAATGTGCCCCACCTAGGCTGGGTTCTGCTCTTCGTTGGGATCATTAAAGAAATGTTGGTCTAAATATCGTTTTATGGGCAAATTAGCCAAGACATAGGTTGTTGGCCCATCGTTGGCAAGCCGTTGGGCAGGCAAAGGACTAGGGATCAACTCCTTATAAACTCAATGGTTATTTTTTTGGCTTTTATTTTTAATTTGGAGCGACGATTATTCATAACCATTGGCAGTGGATTTTTGCATGGCAGTTACATGTAACGTTTGTTGGCATGTGATGTGATGTGGTATGATGTTTAATGTGATGTGGGGTTGTCGCGTCGGGGGGGCTGACTACCGACCTGCACGAGATCAAGTCCTGCCAAACCCAAATTATTAACGTGCGGTTTTTGTTTTAAACGACCTTTGGCCATGATGTGGTGGCAGAGTTTGACCACCCACGACCATATACATATATGATATGTGTGAGTTGTTGGGTGGGGGTGGCGACCTGCTGCCCCTTTTAATATATTTTTATTTACTTATTATAACAAAATAATTAAAATTTTGCTGTCAATTTTTAAGGGTTATTAGGAAAATTAAAGAGGTGAAAATTTCTCCCTTTCTGACCGCCATTTTCCATGCATCATCCCTTCGCCAAATTGTTGCCTCGTTAGTGACTGCCACTTGGCCTAGTTTGAGCAGACCTTTGACTGGCTATATATGGAGCATACAAACTCAGCTTTGAGTGTCATTTATACCATTGGAATCAAGGCGATGAGGACTACAATTTGTTACTATTTTCACTTCGATCTGATTACTTTTAATTTTGAGTTTTTCCAAGGCCACTTCTTAATTCTGAGCATTTCTGGAGCCACCTAGATCAAGCACTTCCTAGTTAATCATCCTAAAATTATTTTTATGAAGTAACACGACAAAACTGTATAAAGGAATCGCAGGCTCATTTGGAAGGTATGATCCAAAGCTCAATCATCCTAAACGACCACAACTATCTTCAAAAGTTCTGAGAATTATACAAGTCTTGCCAAATAGAAACCTCTCACTCCATCAAGTTGTGGCACTTTGAAACAAGATCAATTTTGCATCCTTTGGGACTATTAAAATCCCTAAAGGGACAAACTTGCAATAGAACACTACAAATATCTCATGGGACTAGACCTATTGTTAAAGGTAGCAAAAGGAGAAATTATATGTAAGTATTGAGCAACTACATAACTCTGACCTGAACTCAAGAAGAGGACCAGTCTATCACCTTGAGTAGTGCTTCTTGACTTAGCATCTTGGAAGCTTATACTGTGGACAATATTATAGGAAGTATCAATCTTGTGAAATAAGATATCATTATCATTAGAAGGGAAATAATAGTCCACTGTAAGGCATGTTTGAAAGGAATATTATGGATATATTCAAGGGACAAGTGCATAGATATAGTTCTATGTGTTAGTCAGAAGAATAAACCTAGGAGAGGATCTAGGTTGACTTGAAAAAACGACCTTATAGGCATGTTATTTAAGGATATATTCACCCCAAGCTAGTGGGTCTCGCTTGAGGAGCCTTGCTACTAGAAATTTTGATTGGACTTGAGGAGATCGACAGAGCTCATAGGTCATAGCTCAGAGCCTTAGAGATTTTTCGATCAAACCAAGACTGCCAATATCAGATCAAGATTGGCTAGCCTCATGGGTAATCATGGGCCGAGATTACTTCTTTTTTTTGGGTGCCCCATGACAAGTCAGGAAGACCCATCAAATTGTTGCACGGGCACCCTAGTGTTCCTAGCACGTGATGCCCCCATGGGCGCCTGGGTGCCTTTCCTTCATGCGGGCGTGCCCAGGGTGCGGGCGTTCACCCTGTTGTGTAAATTATTAAACACAAATCATTAGCTCATCAATGAAAATAAAATATTATCATTTGTTATTTCCATGTTGCATGATCAATATTCAATTATAAATTGGCTTTTAACACCTAAACACTAATTTTCTTAATTTTCTAAAAATCATTATGAGGCCCCCTTGTGGGAAATTTGTTCACGGGCAGCCATGGGTTGACATTACTATTTTTGTATAGGCACCCTTGCCTAGGCACCCCACCTTTGTTCACTCATCAATGACAACACAATATTATAATTTATTAGTACCATGTTGCATAATCAATCAATTATAAATTGAGTTTTAACACCCAAACATTACTTTAGTCATTTTTCTAAAAATAATTATGACACCCCTTGGTGGGAATTCTGTTCATGGGAAGCTATGGATTGACCTTACCTCTTTTATGTGATTTCCCCTTGCCAAGTCAGGTCGACCCACCAACTCATCGCACGGTCAACCCACCAACTCGTTGCATGGTCGCCCCTGTCAAGTGGGTGCCCTAATGTGCCCAACACGTGACACCCCCATGGGTACTAGGTGCCCTAGTGTGACCAGCATGCGACGCTCCCATGGACACTCAACCACCCCACTTTCGTGCGAGCGCGGGCATTCGCTCTGCTGTGCAAATTAGTGAACATAAATCATTAGCTCATCAATAAAAACAAACTATTATGATTTTGTATTTCGATGTTACATGATCAATAATCAATTATAAACCATCTTGTTACACCTAAACATTAATTTACTTAATTTTCTAAAAATCATTATGAGACCCCCATTGTGGGAACTCTGTTCATGGGCAGTCATGGGCTAATATTACTTCTTTTGTTCGGGCACCCTAACATTCCCAGTACACGACACCCCCATGGGCATTGAGTGCCCTAGGGAGCCCAATAGGAGATGCCCCCATGGGCGCCCAGGCACTCGCCTTCATTTCTCATAAATGACAACAAAACATTATAATTTTTTAGTACCATGTTTCATAATGAATCAATTATAAACCAACTTTTAACACCCAAACATTAGTTTAGTCAATTTTCTAAAAATCTTTATGAGACCCCTTGGTGGGAACTATATTCATGGGAATTCAGGGGCTGACCATACTTCATTTATGTGAGCACCCCTTTCCAAGCTGGGTCAACCCAACAAATCATCGCACAGGCGCCCCTACCAAGCGAAAGTCATGGTGTGCCTAGCTTGTGAAGCCCCGAGGGGCGCCTAGGTGCTCCGCCTTCATGGGGTGTGTCTATGGCACAGGAACTCACCCTGCTGTGCAAATCATTCAACACAAATCATTAGCTCATCAATTACAACATAATATTATCATTTGTTAGTACATTCCATGCAACAGAATCAGTCAATTATAAATTGACTTTGACGCCTAAACATTAATTTAGTCAATTTTCTAAAAATCATTCTAATACACGTTGTTGGGAACTCGATTCATGGGAAATCATGGGTCGACCTTACTTCACATGTCTACCCGACTGTCGTGTCACTCGGTTCACCCATCGCCCAACTCATCTAGGACGTCTGCTTAACGAACCATTAAAGTGAAAATTGGAAATTATGGTATAAACGTAAATGAGCTTCTCTTCGTTTCAAGAAT
The DNA here is from genome assembly GCA_000404065.3 of Pinus taeda. Classification (NCBI taxonomy): domain Eukaryota; kingdom Viridiplantae; phylum Streptophyta; class Pinopsida; order Pinales; family Pinaceae; genus Pinus; species Pinus taeda. The sequence continues at coordinate 47,204 of APFE031350879.1, forward strand.
AATTTATTTTCCACTTAACAAGGCCAACCACATGAAAGTTGAAGTTCATATGGCCCCTCCCCCTATTTCTGGGAAAACTAGTGTCGCTATTTGATCTGCTAGTCCCACTAAGACAGGTAGCTATCTTAGAAACAAACAATTCAAAGCAACTTATGTTTTCCTTTATGGGTGATAGATAAGAGAGAAGCAGAGAGCACCAACCTCAGTTTGTCGCTTTGCTCCTTGCTTGTTTCCTCTCTCTTTTGATAGAGCTTCGCCACTCCTTTCTCACTTGTCCCGCTTCAAAGAACACCTGTAGAGGCAAAGCAGAAAAATACCATCAAAGCATAGAGATCTATAATACCATAAACAATGTAGAATCAGATGTACATTAACCATACAATTACATTCACAAATACAAGATTTACAAGAACACAAGTATATAGAGGAAAATTCAAATAACTTTATTGATAGTAGAAGTAGAAGAGAGGATTACAACCCAACTGTCTGATCCAGCATCATCCTCCCAGCATGAAAGCCCTCTTCACCTCATGAAAATCAAAATCACCCAACAATACAATGTCTCAAAGAGAAACCAACAACACTTCCTTAAAAATGACAAAATTCTAGCCTCTAGATCTCTGGGATGAGGGATCCATTTATAAATATTTGCAGAAGGGTGAGTTGGCTTCTAGGTTTTTCATTAGTGTTATTTCACTGACATTTATTGGTTCCACTTGGAGATTTCATGATCTCTTACTCATCCCTGGGCGAATTCAAAGAGGCAACTGTCATATGAGCAGTTTCTAGAAGATTCTCTGAGTTTCCACCTAGCAAACTTCTTCTGCCATTTGTATGCTCTTTCTCATCACACCCTATAGAAGGGCTTTTCAGTATGCATCGCACCCCTTGTGTGTAACAGGTGAGATGCTTCGCACCCTTAGCATGGAGCAGTCTGTATGGTCCAGTTTTGAGTAGTTTTTGAGGGAGAACTTCTGGGAAATGATGTAATCAGTTGACCTTGATCTTTTAGGGTGTGAAACAACACTTTTAGGGGTTTGAGAGCCCTTGGTTTATCGACATATGTGATTGGGGTTGCAGTGCCCAAATATGTCTATAATAGTTGCCCCCTAAAGCATGAGGTCGTAAATCTTCTGATGTCCGGTGAAATGCTTTATCATGAGGATCCGAGGTTTTTCGAACTGGAAGGTGACCTATATAAAATACAATACAATACATTATCTTCATGTTATTTTCATGATCTAGCTGAGGCGGGCATTCCCATGCTCAGCTTTATAAATTCATTTTCATGTACATAGGACAGACAACTGTTTGTGTGGCAGACTGATGATTCTGGTAGAGCCATCATCCTTTAGCTTGGATGATCATCTATGTAGCTATGAAGTACATTTGATTTCTTTATTTTCCTGAATATGTCACAACCCAAATGGATGAAACTAGATCCAGGGTCTTCAAACTCGTTCAATCTTCGCCCGATGTACAAGTTGATCCATGTGAAAAGATGTCCTGAAGTCGAACATGGAAAGACATCGCCTGATTACCAGCCAATGATGTAATTTGTTAACAGGTGCGAGAGGAATCATCGATAATGATGATGACCCTCAAGGTACTACAGTACAATTCACGTGGTGTGAATACAGAACCTGGTGCGAACAGCATGCAAAATCTTTTGGTTGAAGGCCATTGATGTAAACCTGTCGCCAAAAGTGAGAAACTTGCCATTGAGGCATGCAAGCTTCAAAGTACTCAAAGGATTGTTTCTAAGTCAACTTCTTGGATAATGAGCTGATGTCGACAAGAAGTGACCCGTCATAGGAGGGCCTTAATGAATCCCACATCTATGACACGAAACAAAGCAAATGATTTTCTAGAGGTGAAAATAATCTGATGATACAAGGTTCAAGGTGGCAATCATGAAAAATGGAGCGTGAATGTATTGCAGTGGATGAGGCGTTAGCTGGGTTGGTGAATTCTCTGAGCGACTTCTCTTGAACATATCGGTGACACTGTGATGGATCGGCAGCATTAACCCCATGGATGGTACGGAGGACCAATGGTGATGGTGAACAGAATAACCCAACCTGACTCAATCTTGGTGACGGAGTGAAAGTGCCATGTTCAAGAGTGACCTGCTACCAATAAAGTTCTTCAAGTTTTCTTCCCTTTTTCCCTAGTCATTGCTGACCAGTACCTCTTTATTTTTGTCAAGCTTGAGGAGGATAACATATGCTTGTTTTATAATTTTCCCTTCAGGCAAACCTATCGCTATGTTTTATCGAGCCTGGCGACAGTGAAACTTGTTCTTGTCTGGATGGACAAGTTTGTCGCTAATGTTTTAAAAAGTTTAACGACAAAGACAACTTGGTTCTTTTCATGTTTAGAGAGTTTGAAAAGGGACGAAAAGCAAACTCCGACAGTGCTTTTTCGTAGCATATTCCCTTGAGTCTAAAAAAGATTAAAATAATACAAAAGGGATGACTTTTCCGATCACTTTAGTGAGCCGAAAAAGACAAGCGCTCAATCTTTTTTGTCGGAGAATCCCTCAGGTCTGAAAAAGATTAAAATATATAAGAGGGATGGCACTTCCAATCACTTTAGTGAGTTGGAGAGGCCAATTGCTCGATAATATTTTCATATTTAGCGAGTTCGAAAAGAGTTTAAAGTAGACTCGTTATTTCCAAACACTTTAACAAGCTGGAATGCTCGACAATCTTTTCATATTTAACAATTCTTAAAAGGGTTTCAAGGAGACTCGGTTTCTTGAGGAACGAGTGGTGTTTTGGGTAGAAAATGGGTTTTGGGTAATCTTAGAACTTCTTAAAACATGGCAGTGTGGAGAGGGTGGCTAATAGGACCACTCGTCGTAGTTGTTCCTCAAAAAGGTAAACAATCAAGTGGAAGCGTATGATCGGCCAAAAGAATGGAGGTGATGGTAGGAACACAACCAAGGTTCAAAAGGTTGATAGCAAGGCAATCAATACCGAGGGTGGATTCATTTTTAATGAGCTTGAATCGGAAGAAACTATGCTCAGTGGCGGGTTTATTTTTTAACGAGCGTGAACCTTGCAAAAACATTGCTCATCTTTGGTTTCATGTTTACACAATCTTAAAATGAAAAACTATGCTTGTTATAAGTTTGCATGCCCCTAGCATAATGACGCAAATCGAGGTGCATGCCCCCCAAGCTTCATTACATTCAACGCGGTGGTTGGAATGAAGGTTTACCTTCGAGATCTTTGAAAGAATCGACTTGGATTTTACGAGATCGTAATCAAAGACTCGATTTGGAAAGGGAGTTGTTTCATTTTTTAATGAGGTTGACACAGTAAAAGAACTATCCTCATAACCGTGGTTTCATTTTGTAACAAGGTCGACACAAGATAAGAACCATCCTCGGTGACCCATAGTATCAAAATGCTCAGAGTTCTTCTTAATCTTTGATGATGTAGAAGATATCATATGACAGGTTTCCACTGTGGGCACTTTTTCCAGATTACTCGGAGGCAATAGGGAAAAAGTACCCATTAAGGTAGGGTCTTTTAGGAGGCCTGCTCTGACATTTTGAAGCGATTGAGAGCTTCCATGGATCATTGGAATGCTTCCCATAACTTGTGAACTGTTGGGTAGAAATGTTAGTTGGTCAACGATCGTAATTCCACCTTGGAAGGGAAATGCAATCTTTCTAAAATATGTTGACACAACAGCAACCATAGCATAAATCCACGGCCTTCCCAGTAGGATATTGTAATTGAGGTTTCCATCGATAACTTCGACGTCAATTTCTGCTTTCTTGCCCCCAAATTCAACTTGCAAGTTACTTAATATCCCATATGGTGTGTATGTTCTTCCATCAAATGCTTTTAAAGTCGTTGATGACAGCAACAAGGGTGGTGAGCCTAAAGTTTTCCAGCAGCTCATTAACATTATACAGGTGGATGCGCCCTCATCAATGGTCATTCGATGAACAGTTTTGTTGAGGGATTTTACCTGTATAAGGAAAGCGAGTTGGGCCGTTAAATGAGGTTCATATCCTTTGTGATTAAAGGCCACAAGGTTGGAATCTGTTGGGTCAATCCCACCTATTGTCGATAATAAAGCTTACTTTTGGGAGGGGCAATTCTACAATACTTCAAGTGTCGACATAGCAGATGGCGATTGGCTAGATCCTTTACTATATTAAAATTTTGTGCTACTCGAGCATGAGGATTAAATGTCGATTTATGTACTACTCCCTTTTGCGGCTTTATTGTTAGCTTAGGAATGATGGGTGGCACAACTTCAGATGAAGTTGTTGTTGAACTACTAGGTTGATATGTAGCCTTGTGGTTCGGCATCTGTGGATTCCCATAATCTTTGTTCCTCGTTGATATCAAAGTATCATTTTGTTGCTTTGACATAGATAACAGAAGCACTTGGGATGGGGAAGCATTATCGATAGCAACCAAATTGGTTTCTAGGTTTGGAAATGGATCAGTCAACACTGCTGAGGTGCTTGACGATTTTAAAATTTTCTTGACCTCAGCTCGATGTGGACAACTTTTTGTATAATGGTCCTCATTGCATATGAATCATGGTTGACCTGGTTTCTTTCGCCCAGTAGGGCTTTCAGAAGATTTTTCAGGAGGTGAATCTTCTTGTTTCTTCTTTTTTTTTTTCCCTTTCTTCTTGCCCCCTATTTGCTTCGGTTCTTTGCCTTTGTCGGATGACACGACATTAGCCTTCGAGGCAGGAAGTTTGTCATTTTCCTTTTTGCTAGATACTACAAGGGCTTTACTAGTTTGAGCCTTTGTGGTTTGCATACTTAAGGTTCCAATCACGCCATCGTTGGCATGAGAGTCCCTATTTGATTTAGGAGGGGGAGGAACAGAAAATTACTGTCTAGGAGCATCAGGAATTTTGTCATAGAGCATGCCAGATTAAGTATAAATCAAGTCCAGATATTGTGCACGAGCAATAACTTGCTCTTCAGTGACAACTCCCCCTTTTGCCACATCTTCTGTAATAGAAGGTAATAATGACTTAATAAACCACTCCGCTAGAAGCTGATCAGGAACATAGGTTTTTACCATTCGACGACATCGTCGCCACTCATGAATGTGATCATATATGTGAGTGGTGGTTGTCTTCTTGAAATTGGTAAGGAGTTCGGTTCCTGTTTCATACCTTATGGGTAATTGAAAGTGGGTTAAAAAGGTAGTGGCAAGGGTGCTGAAGTTATCAAATGATGCTTTGGGAAATTCGATGTACCATTTCGCTGCTAGACTAGTTAACGTTCGCTGAAAAAGGTGAAGCCTAATCGAATCATCATTGAGGGTGTTGGATGAACATCACAAATGAAAGGTCATTACATGATTCGATGGATCTTTACCCGAATTTCCATTAAATTTAGGAATATCTGAGAGAAGTTTATGAGGAATCACCAGCCACCAAGGCGTGTAGGCAATTGGATCATTGGTTAACCAGTTCAAATCTGGTAATTCCAGATTTGCTACGAAGGGCAACTGTTAATTCAGGTTTGGCGAAGTGTACCCAGGATAAGATGGGATCACCTGAGCAGTGGGTCTTTGTATACCAGCATAACGTATTTGATGTTGATAACTTTGATAAGGTTGATGGAAATAACCAGTATAGAACGATTGTTGATAACCGTTTTGACAATGTGGTTGTCCATTAACTAAAGTGCCTGATTGCTCAGGTCCTCGGTAAACTTGTTGGAATTGGGGTTGTTGATATTGTACCAGTCATTGTTGTTGAATCATTTTTTATTGTCTAATACTAGATGATTGACCAAGATGCGTAGTCATAACACCTGTTTGAGCCTGAGTCGTTCCAGTTAAGGAAGCACTAATCTAAGATTGTGGCAGATCCGTAGAGACAAGAGGTTGTTGTACTGCAACCTAAGTAATTTGAGGTTGACATACAATAGGATGTGCTTGTACTTGTGACACAGTCACAATAGTAGGTGTAGTGGTAATATTCAACACAGGTAGGGTTGGTTGCATTGAATATACAACCCTTGGTTGTTGAGGTAGTACTGGTATCCAACCACCAGATGTAATTCCAGTTTGACCCGAATTTTGTTGTGAGCTCTCATACGGTTGTTCTCGAGGATGGAACAATGAAAAAGCATACTGCCCCCCATATGGCAGCAATCCAGTGCTTAAAGGATAGATGGGTCTTTGAATATTGGCTTACCCAAATTGAAACTGGTATGGAGGATCAATTTGTTGAGCTTCAACATAAGAAATGCCAGATAGGGTCCCGAAAGAACTAATGGGAACAGACCATCTCATCGAAACAGTCCCTGGGTGGACTACATCTAGTGATTGATAACTAGTTGGGACATATGGTATACCAGCAAACATCGTAGGAGTGGTAGTAGGAGGTTCTACTGCAACTGTATCGGATGACACAGTCCTAGATGTTGATGGTTATTCAAACATATTCAATCTATCCAAAATATTTCCTAGCGATTCGACAGGAACTTGCGATGAAGGATGATTGAAAGAACTAACTTCAGGAATAGAAGGGTATAAGTGGATCCCAGCTCCAAAATGCAATGGAGTACTGGATGTAAGATCCTCTACAACTTCTTTTATAGTAATCAGTCCAGGTGGAAGAGGTAGACCATCAGGTCCGTAAAATGTTTTTGGAGCCAAAGAAGGTATAGTTTCTATAGCGACAGATATAGGAGGGGTGACACCTTCTGAATTCTGGAACTCAACTCCCAGATGTTTAGGTGGGTGAACTTCAATTTCTGGACCAGCTCTAGATGGAACTGTTTCAGGTATTGAGGTGTCTACCGTTACACTAGGATCAGTTCTAATGTCCTCTTGTAATTGCGAAACTTCTTCTGTAAAGGCAGATGTACTGGAAATAATTGAAGTAACTGGAGTCTATGATGATGTTGAAACAAAAGTTTCAAACAAACCAGGAGATTTCGACCTAGTTAAATGAGACCGTTTCACCCGGAATGGTTTCACTACCAGATTCAAAGATGGTTGACTTGTTAGTCTCTACGAACGATGGGGTTTTGATTGACTTTCTTCCACAATTGCGGATTACTTGATCAACTCAAAATAAAAAGGGGAAAATTTTATTCCGAATTAAATGAATTTTATGATGCTTTGACACAACTTGCTTTTTCAATTTTTAAGAGTCGAGAAAAATCTAAAGGTGACTCTAGTCGCCTTCGATTTTTAATGAGCCTAAAGTGACAAGTTCTTATATGGACCTTTTCTTTTAAGGAGTCGAAAAGGAATGAAAGTGACTACTCTAGAAATCTAGACAAAGGGATTACCAAACCAATCACAAAACTACAATATACACCTCAGTGGTAAATTAAAGAGAAATTACCAAGGACTTTACGTATGACAATCAATCTTCCCAAATGTTGTGTTCAGTGCATTGTGATCGATAGGGTAGCAGACACGGTTTCCTAAGGATAAAGGTTATCAGCCTATTGTGGTCTCCCAATATATACTCGACGGTACGTGGGAGCACAAGTCTGTACTAGCACTTTTCGTATCAAAGAGGAGGAATTACCCAACCTATGATGAAAACGATAGTTACCAGGCTTTACAATGTTGGAATACGTCTCTAGCCTAGACCTCTAAATGTTGTGTGTTAGGTTCCAAAGCGTTTTTATGTTCATTGAGGTTTCTTTTATAGTTGATCTTTCTTAAGAAGCTTGCCTTTCAAGGTTCACCGCATGATGTAGAAGTACAATTCCTAAATATGCAATTTAAAATGATAAACAATCGTTTGTTTTATTTTAGCAATGAAAATCCTAGCTACTAAGGAAAGAAGAGTACGATTCTTTCAATAGAGAGTAGAGAACACACACTAAATTCACTTTGCTTAAATCAATTTCCGCATGCAATTTAAATGCAAATGCACATGCAATTTAAATGCAAATGCACATGCATGTATTTGTTTTTCCGTTTCCTTAATGTGAAAAAGCCAAAAAGAAAACTAAGTACAGATCTGAACTACTTTTCTTCAAAGTGACACTTCAACAATTTCTTTTCAAAAAATGAAAGGAAGACTAAGACGATACTTTCAATTTCGAATGGGAAACTGCTTTCGACACTTCAAATATTGACAATTCAAATCAAATACAATGGCAAAAGTAGAATCGACTATCTAGAAGAGGAATACTTTACAACACTCTTCTTTTTGACTCACAATGACAGTTGCAACACTTTTCAATCAAAAGATGACAGTTCGATTAAGCTACTATTTGCAAAGGAGGACTGTAAATTATGAAAAATACATAAAAACAGTTCACAATTCCTTATCAATGGAGGCTGAATAATGTAGAGGAAGAAGGTTTCAATAATGATATACTGATCATAGGCTACAAAACTACTGAATAGAGTTGAAAACAATGAAGAAAAAACGAATTTCTGGAGAGAGAAATAGTCTCATTCAATAATCGCACATGTCCTAAAGGGAAACAGGGGTGCATCTCACCTGCAGCACACGGGAGGTGCGATGCATCCAGACTGCCAATGAGAGACAGTGTAATAGTCCAAAGAACGAAATTAAGCTTTGTTTTTGCTCAAAATTTGCAGCTAAGTTCAGTTATTTCAGTCAAGCTATGATAGATAGTAAACACAAAGTATAGGGGTATGATCTTATGAGGTTATTGAGCTACCACTAGGGCACTTAGGATGTTTGTAGGTCAGATGTTCAGTTCATAAACCAACCTGGAGATTGACTGAAGCAGTGTTGATCTACTTTTCACTTGCATAGCAAGTGCAATTTGAAGGCTAGCTGGCTTAACTTCAAGCTCTGTCTGTAGTTTATAAAGCAAACAACAGTAATAAACAAACAAACTATTCGCTCCCCAGTGGAGTCGCAATTTTTCTTCCGCGAAAACTAGTGTCTCTATTTGATCTGTTAGTCCCACTAAGACGAGTAGCTATCTTAAAAACAAATAATTCAAAGCAACTTGTGTTTTCCTTTATGGATGATAGATAAGAGAGAAGCAGAGAGCACCAATCTCAGTATTTTGCTTGGCTCCTTGCTTGTTTCCTCTCTCCTTTGATAGAGCTTCACCTCTCCTTTCTCACTTGTCCCACTTCAAAGAACACCTGTAGAGGCAAAGCAGCAAAATACCATCAAAGCATAGAGATCTATAATACCATAAACAATTTAGAATCAAATGTACATTAACCATACAATTGCATTCACAAATACAAGATTTACAAGAACACGAGTATATGGAGGAAAATCAAATATCTTTATTGATAGTAGAAATAGAAGAGAGGATTACAACCCAGTTGTCTGATCCAGCATCATCCTCCAAGCATGAAAGCCCTCTTCACCTCATGAAAAGCAATATCACCCAACAATACAATGTCTCAAAGAGAAACCAACAGAACTTCCTAACAAATTACAAAATTCCAGCCTCTAGATCTCTGGGATGAGGGATCCATTTATAGATATTTGTAGAATGGTGACTCAACGTCTGGGTTTTTGATTAGTGTCATTCCACTGACAGTTCTTGGTTCCACTTGGAGATTTCATGATCTCTTCCTCATCCCTAGATGAATTCAGAGAGGCAACTGTCATATGAGCAGTTTCTAGAAGATTCTCTAAGTTTCCACCTAGAAAACTGCTTCTGCCATTTGTCTGCTTTCGCTCATCGCACCCTACAGAAGGGCTTTTCAGTATGCATCGCACCCCTTGTGTGTAACAGGTGAGATGCATCGCACCCTTAGCATGGAGTAGTCTATATGGTCTAGTTTTGACCAGTTCTGAGTAATTTTTCAGGGAGAACTTTTGGGAAATGATGTAATCAGTTGACCTTGATATTTTAGGGCATGAAACAACACTTTTAGGGGTTTGAGAGCCCTTGGTTTATTGACATATTTGATTGGGGTTGCAGTGCCCAAATATGTCTATAACACCCCC